>JAAMXS010011418.1:0-13905 GCA_019693525.1 Cylindrotheca fusiformis | reverse complement strand
CCGTAGTGTACCAGTTACTATGCAATATATGGAGTAGTAATATCTTACAATATAGCCAAAACCCTACATTTCAGTATCCGTTCGGCTCTTCTCGTCGTCACAAGAAAAAGAAATATGTAGGATATCGCGGTTTTGGCCTTGTTGGCTACAAGAAATGACTACCAAAGTCCCTTTTGGTGACATGAAGGAACTCTCAGCGAGGTTAACTCGATCTTGAAGACACAAGAATCAAGATATAGTTCCAAGAGACCATCATAATCCCATACTATATACAATACAAATGCTTTGAAGCATCATCAGGGCTGTGTGTGAAGGTATCTTCGAAAGACAGGAGATATATAGTAAGCTGTAAATAAGGCTTATTCCAAACAAACAAAACAAAGCAAACAAGAATGACTGTGCGGATATCATCATCAGTGAAAGGAAATGCATCATCATCAGTCATCCCCAAGGTCTTTTTACTTGTCATTTGTGGTTCACTAATTACAATCTTTGTCCACAAGGAATTGGTTCGACATATCGTTTTGGAATCTCAATGGTCAGACGTATCGGATGTCCCAGATTCTTTGCAGATAGAACAACAACAACAACAATCCTTGGGGACGATGATGATGGTCTCCAACAATAGCACGGAAGTGAATAACAACAACAACAGCATAATAATTGATGTTGTGGATCCAACAACAACAACAATAACAACCAGTGATCCGAAGGAACCCTATGATCGAGAACAATATGCTCCAAAGAACGCTGATGATGACAACAATGTGAAAGTAATAGTACCCCATTTTCAACGTCAAGAGGGTGTCGTGATTGTTACCAAGATTCATGGTCCACATCAATACAAGTTATTGGTACAATCCTTTTGTCTATTGACCAAGGCATACAATGAACGGATGAAGTATGATATTGTTGTGTTTTATACCGAAAATGACATTTCCCAACCACAAATACAACGATTACAACGATTGGTATTTCCAGCAAATGTTACAATCGTCTTGGATACCCTGGAGGGTGGTTTACAGGCTGAGATCAATGCGTTATCAACGGACCGTCGTGCCGGATTATTGAAACGATGCAATGTCACATCCTCCAACGACATTGATTGGTATTCGAATTGTCCTGGACGATTGGCCTATAATTGGCAAGCGGAATTCCGTACGGTCCGTATTTGGACCCATCCAGCCTTGGCCAAATACAAATACATGATGTGGGTAGATGCCGATACGTTTGCCACTAGAGTATGGGAACAAGATCCTATTGCATATGCTGTGGCACATGATCTGGTATTATTTGCAGGCCATATGAGAGGAGGTAGTGCCCGACCAGAAGAGAACGAACGAATTTATCAGGGCTTTCAGACACGGATATGTAGCATTGGAACATCGAATGGTGGATACTTTACGGTCAAAACGGATCCCAATTGCATCAAACGTCACTATTACAACGTAGGTGGGTTCTTTCACATTACCAATTTGAACTTTTATCGAAGTCCTCCAGTCCTGCAATGGATGAATTTGGCACGACAGGATTGTTTCTTGTGTCGGTCATTTGATGATCAATTTGCTGTGACAGTCCCTGCAGCAATCTTGGCCCCCAACCGTTCCAAGGGAATGACAGAATCGGGTATCCGACTGGACCTATTTCACAATGGCAGAATAGATGGAACCAAAAAAGCTATTCCAGGCGGATTCAGAAGGTACTTTCGAATTGCTAATTTTTCGGAGGCTGTTGGTATTTGCCCCATAACAGAAGCCAATTAGTAGAAAGTGTGTGGAAATTTTAAGCGATTCGTCGCTGCCTGGCTGGAATTGAGAAGGAAGATCTCAGCCGCTACCAAATCGTCCATACCAGGAGCCTTGTTCCGTGTATCTAAAGCTCCCGTTCTTCGGCATTGAAGGACTCGGATGGCATTTGTGGCAGAATGGTCTAGGCTTCACGACGAAAATGTTGCCCCGTCGGTCAAGGACTGGGGAGCTATGGAGCAAAATATCAAATCATTTGTGAACAAATATTTTTTGTGTTTGATAAGAGATTATTTTCCTTAGAGACATCAGCAGAGCATTGATTTGCTCATTAGATCTTGTGGATAAGAATCGTGATCGATCCTACTATATATATATATCCGATGTTGCTTGTTTTTTTTAAATCTCTTGTTCACCAGGATGCTGTCCCTTGGTCCATTCATAGTTTCCTCGATACGTGAAACCGACCCTTTCCGTCAACTTGTCCGATTCCGGGGGGCCTCTGCTACCAAATTCATAAGCGATTGGTTTGATCCGATCCTGATCGATTTTATGCAAGAGGGGGGTAAAAATTTTCCAAGATGCTTCGAGTTCATCATCTCTTACAAATGTCGATTGGCGGCCACGAATTACCTCCAAAATAAGACGAGTGTACGCATCAAAAATTTCCACATCATATCGTTCCTTGTAGCTCAAATCCAATTCCGATACGATGGGTTTGGTTGCCAAACCTGGACTCTTGACATTGGTTTTGACATAAACCGCCTCATCAGGGTTCAATCTCATGACCAATTCATTCTCGGAAATCGTTTGACCGGCAAACATACCCGGAGCACCAGGTGCACTCTTGAATTGGACACGAACTTCAGCCTTGCGTTCATTGAGTGCTATATCATAAGTACGAGGGAGCAAAAAATAAGAGGAGACAAAAGTGAGTTTTTTTTTTCGTCAGTGATTCAAAAACAACAGAAAACAAGACACAAATTTTTTTTGAATCATCGTACCTTTTCCAGCCTTGATGATGAATGGAACTCCATCCCATCGTGGATTCTTAATCCACAGAACAACAGTGGCAAACGTCGGTGTCACGCTATCATCTGGAACCGTATCATCTTCCGTATAGGCCGGTTCACTTCCATCGGGTGCCGCCATGTACTGTCCCAGAACACAATCTTCTAACGTGACAGGTTCGATGGAATTGAGGACTTTGACTTTTTCATCTCGGACATACTTTTCGGCGCCATCACCAGTGACCCGGACTGGTGGTTCCTGCAAAACAAGAGAGAAAACTGTGTCAGTCACTATATCAAAGTCGTCGGTCTCGTTGTGTGTTTTTCCCCCTTCTTCACAAGTCTTACCATGGCGACCAAACTTAGGACTTGAAGCAAGTGATTTTGAATCACATCCCGAATAATACCATAACTATCAAAGTATCCGCCTCGTCCCTTTGTCCCAAAGTCTTCCTTGAAGGTAATGGTGACGCTCTGAATGTGATTTCGATTCCAGAGTGGTTCAAAGATTGCATTACTGAATCTCAAAATCACCAAGTTTTGTACCATTTCTTTGCCAAGGTAGTGATCAATACGATAAATACGATCTTCTGCATACAAGGACCCCATGTCCGAATTGAGCTCTTGGAAGGATTCGAGATCCTTTCCAAATGGCTTTTCGACAATCAACCTCGACCAACCAACCTTATCATCGTCATCCGAAGAACGATCAAAGACTGCCTCCTTGATGGATTTGCCAATGGGTACGAAAACAGTCGGTGGGATGGCAAAGTAAAAGAGACGATTGGATTTGCCATCGAATGATTTTTCCTTTTCCTTCAACTCGTCGAATACGCTGAGGACATCCTCGGTACTGTCATAGTTACCCCGACGATAAATACACAAGTTCAGAAATTGATCAATTTGTTCATCGGTCCCGTTCTTTCCATCCTTCAAGAATGGTTTGATTTGATCCTTAAATTCGTCATCTTCCATCTTGGAACGAGCATAACCACAAATGGTTGTACGATCGGTTAAGAATCCATTGCGATGCAAATCGAACAGTGATGGATACGTCTTTTTCTTGGCCAAATCACCTGATGCTCCAACGACAAAAATAGTCAAAGCATCTGGTAGATAATCGCAGTACTGAGGTTCTGGGTTGATACTCATTCTGTTTTTTCTTCTTCTTTCCGACATGCAATGTAAGACGATATTATGATAACACAAACGACGGTCTGTGTGGATCCAACTCTTTTTTGTTTTCTGATAATGATGAGTCACGATTTTTTTTTTCAGAAGCGCGAGAGAGAGAAGCCAAGAAGATTTCTCAAGAAGATCCTGGAATGACTATTTTATACAGTACAAAAAGGCCGTAAACTCCACACGAGGGGTTGAGTTCTTGTTGTTTCTAAATCGTGTGAAGTGTACGTATTGATGAGAACCAACTCTTGTCAAATTGAAATGTTGGTAAATAGAGCTGATTCAGCTCAAGTGCAGCCAAAATCCTGGTTGCAGACTATGCAAACCAGATAAGAACAGCGATAACGATGTGTGTTCTGATCATGTCGGCCCAAGAAAAATACCATAGGCCTTTTTTACGGGTTGCCCCGATTTTCCGATGTTTTCGTTTCTGATGTTGGTCTGTCCATATGTTCCTCTTCCATGTTGCTGATACGGCCAGACCCCAGGATGGGAGCTTGATCGGATCGGTCATACTAGATCCAGACCCAGTTGGACAAACAGATAACAGCCCCTTTGAAATCTGCTTGTGACACTAATGGCAACAACAACAACGTGACGAAAGATTTTGGAAGATGGTTGCAGCTGCTCCATCTGCTATAATCTGCACTGTGGATCATGATGATACTTCATTGTACTTTGTTGATGCTAATGATTTGTAGAACCTTAACCCTAACTCTTTTATGGTTCCGGGGGCCATTTGTGGTGTCATTTTGCCTTGTTGTTGATTCTTCCCAATTTCGGATGGTAGGACGGACCAAACGAAGAGCGATTCAGATTTCGACATGGAGAAGAGGGAGAGAAGGAGAAGAGAAAAGCTCGTCTCTATTATTGTGTGGTCAAATCAGTCAAACACAAGATTCGCATTGAGATTCGCACGACGACCGTCACCCCCTATACTCTCGTTTCATTGGTTGTTACGGAACGTCTGTCCGTGTCATCGCCACTTCAAGGATCCTTTGTCCACTTCAAAATAAAATTCTGACGGCAAATTCTCACGCGGTCATGAATGCCTCTTTGTCTTTCGCTTGTTCCTAGCAATATAAAAATACCCCCTTGTGTTATCATCATTGATAACCATTACATCAAGTATGACCAGGGCAGACTCGACTGGAGGTGCATCTACCAATGCGTACGACGACGAAAACAACAACAACCATGGTGGTAACATTGGCGGAAATGGTCTAAAGTCACTGAATCCTGCAGATTATAGCAGTCTGAATGATTACATCAAGAACACATATGGATCTCTTGGCAATTGCCAGAGTCAACCATTCCATGCTCAGGATTCTGCCGAAATCAGCATGACCCTTTGCAAACCAAATTCAAGCTCGGAAGACGGTACTGTTGAGGACCCAGAAAATCAAGAATCCCGTTATCTTTTGTCCAAACAAACGAGCAATCTCAGTTTCAATTCCAACAATAATGTTGCTTATTCTACGGATGAAGGATGGACCTTGCGACGATTGGCCTTGGAACTCAGCTTGTATCTCAACTTGTTGATCACATTGGCCAAACTCATTGCGTACATTGATACACTGTCCTTGAGTGTCTTGGCAGCATTGTTGGATTCCGTATTGGATGTCGTTTCACAGTATGTATTGAATTACACCGAGAAGCATTCTTCCATGCAACGTAGTAGTGCCTTTTATCCTGCCGGTGCATCCCGATTGGAACCGATTGGTGTCTTGACTTGTGCTGCACTCATGGGTATGGCATCCTTTGAAGTTTTGAAGGAATCTGGTGAAACTCTTATTTGGAAGCAGGATACCTTGGAAGATAAGACATTGGAAGAAGAAATGTTGAGTTTTTGGAGTATGGTGGCCATTATTTTGATTAAATTCTTTCTCTACTTTTTGTGTGAACGGGCACGTTATGACAGATCGGAGCAATCGACGTCTGTTACATCGAAACGGGCCCTTCAACTGGCGGATCCCACGTTGGAAGCACTTGCCCAAGATCATTGGAATGACATGTTGAGTAATGGTGTAGCATCCGTCGCACTTATTTTGACTCTCTACAGTCCCAAATTGTGGTTTTTGGATCCTGTGGGTGCCATTCTGATTTCCGTCTATATCATTTGGAGTTGGTTTGAAACTGGAAAGGAACAAATTGAACAATTGACGTACGTATATTACCCCATCAGTCCACTGCTAGGATATGTCTCCTTCTGACATTCTCGGCCCCTAAAATTGTTGTTGTGCTATATGTAATACTTAGGGGCAAATCGGCACCCAACGAATTCATTGAGGAGTTGTTGGAATTGGCACACCACTTTGATCAACGCATGCAAGTGGATACCTGTCGTGCCTATCATTTTGGTCCCAAGTTTCTGGTCGAATTGGAAGTCGTCATGCCCCAAACGACGCTCCTCAAGGAATCACATGATTTAGGAATGGAACTACAATATGAAATTGAAGCACAGGAAGATGTGGAACGTTGCTTTGTTCATATTGATTATGAAACAAGAGATTATGATGAACATGTCGTCAGCAAGGTTCCTGAATTGCGAGAACAGCTCTTGCGACGACGAGCGTACAAGAGCCATGCCAGCGTATAGCTAGGAGTCGTTTCCATATGTGATTCTTTTCAAATTAAAAATAATTCGTGTAGTCCTATCAGTTTTTCTACGGGTAGCACTTGCTTGTTATTGGCTCCAACAAGAGAGAGAACATAATTGAGTTTAGAATGAAACTATGCCACGATAAGTAGCCAAAGCATACAACATGAACTCCTCGTATTACTAAGGAAAACCAACTTAAAAAGCCAAATCCAGAGCTATTCAATAGAAAACGTCCTTGCAGAGTTCTTTCCGAAATCAAAAATGCTTTTCCCCTCGTAGACGACTGCAAAAACCGAGTCATTGGTAAAGAAGTTAATAAAATCAGCTTCAAATTTCTTGCGTTTTGTGTAACAATAAACCATATCAGTAATGATAAATGAATACAACAAGTGCACTGAAGGTGGCACCTTGGTGGGGTCCAGCTGCTCGAGAATTGCAACCACGCTGACATTATTATTCTTGATAGCAGTTTCCACAAGAGGTTGCAACAGTTCATAGATATCAGAGATATCACGATTCGATGATTCGTAATTCTCTCCTTGTCCTACTTCATCAGATGCTTGAGCTGTCACTTCCATTTCGTCATCGTACTCTGTACGACTGAAGCGGACACATATTTTTGTGTGTCCTTTGTAAGTGTACTTCATATCAAGACTCTTGCCATAGTCATTTTTACCGTCAAAATAACAGGCCACTAGAGAGAAGTCGCTGATTACAGATTTGTCGTAATCGCCAGTTCCTTCCAAACCTTTCAGTGGATCCCGTGCCTCTTTAATCAAAGTTACAAGGCCTTCCAAGCCAAAGTACTCCGCCTCTGCGACAAGTTGCTCAGCCTCGTCTCGCGACAAAAGAGTTGGCCACTTCTTACCTTCAATTTCAAGCTTTGTCTTGCAATGACGGAGATACAGCAAGATATAGACAAACAGAGATCCGTTCCGATCTTTGATTTCAATGTTCTGGCTTTTATCACGCTTCCAGCGTCCAGATAAAAGGGTAGAAAAGTAGGAGTCGCCATCTGTCGATGCATTCAACAGAGTATCTGTGGTAGTGGAATAGTGATACCCACCCACAACGAGATGAATGAGGTCCTTTTCCGTGGACTCGACGTTGCTGCTGGTCATTCTTAGCTTTTTTAAGGCCTGCTCATCCGACATCATCAACGGAGTTCGGGGCTGTTGCTGTTGGTGGTTGCTATCGCTCTGTTAAGAATAGTTGAACAATGTGTTTTTGTGCGTGTGCTTGTTTTTGTGACAAATGATATCTGAAAAATGGAGTTTTGAGGTTTTGATGTGAACATTTTTTTTTAGGTTTTCATGTGAACAGTCGTGGTGAGTTGTGATTGGTTGGTGGAAACTCCCACTCTTATTTTATGACGTGTGTCAACACGTGAACACTTCTTCAATAGGATCTTGGAAGACCCATTCAGAGCGCGTTTCTCTTCTTTTGTTGAGGAACATCTAGTAGGTGCTTTGTAGTATCGACTATTGAACTCCCACACTCCGAAAATACCGCTGCAAAATAGGAGGTTTGCAGTAGGCAGGTCGACTTTTGCAACCGAATAAGTGTTCGATTTTTGTTGTAGTCAATTAGTCCTTTATCACCGCAAGAGAAATAGTCTTATGATTAGGAAGTTGCTATTCAGTTAACATGTAAAATGTGATGAAGAATTCGTGTTCCTCATCTAAAAGAGAGTGGAAATAGAACCAGCCCTGCCTCAAATCAGAATGGCACCCACAGGATCCAAAAACCGGACTGTAGAGAGTCAAAACATCGTAGCAAGTAATAGACAAATCTGTGCTATTCATTGGATTGTCAACCCGAATGATTGTCAACAAAAAGCCTATCTGTTTGGTCCGCCGGGCAACAATCCAAGGCAATCTCAACCTTCAACGCATTACAGGAGTCCCTCGGTTCATTCTTGTAGCGTTGGCCGAAAATAGAAAGGGCATTAGTCCAAGATGCAAAGGATGGACTTCCAATTGGCTGCTGCCTACCTATTTCTGATCGTTGTAGGGCGGGAATCAGAAGAATTGGCGAGCGGTTGCAAAACCGTTGCGCTGTGTATATCATTTGGAGTTGGTTTGAAACTGGAAAGGAACAAATTGAACAATTGACGTACGTATTACTCCATCATTCCGCTGCTAGGATTGCTTCATGTCTCCTTCTGACATTCTCGGCCCCTAAAATTGTTGTTCTATATATAATATTTAGGGGAGTTGTTGGAATTTGATCAACGCATGCAAGTTGATGCCTATGCCGTGCCTATCATTTTGGTCCCAAGTTTCTGGTCGAACTGGAAGTCGCCACGCCCCAAACGATGCTCCTCAAGGAATCCCATGATTTAGGAATGGAACTACAATATGAAATTGAAGCACAGGAAGATGTGGAACGTTGCCTTGTTCATATTGATTATGAAACAAGAGATTATGATGAACATGTCGTCAGTAAAGTTCCTGAATTGCGAGAGCAGCTCTTGCGACGACGAGCATACAAGAGTCATGCCAGCGTATAGTTTCCATTGTTTCGTTTTGGGTATCTTTTTTTTTGAATGCACTGGGATGAAACTATAATGATCTTGTCTGATTTGGAGAAGAGACTCATTGTTGCTTTAGCTAAAAGGTTCCAATACATATACACTATAGATAGTTTCCAAGTCTGAGTGACACGTATAACGTAAAAGGGGAAGAATTTCATAGCAACTTCTATAACCTAACGAGTAGATAGGGTGATGCCGAGGATTGCAATTTCACAGGAAAAAAGTGTGGAAGGTTATACTTCTACGGCCTCCATGAACGAAGGATTCTTCAAGCAGCTGTCCAAAAATACGTTCGTCAGTAAACAAACACATGTGTCATGTGTGTTGTTCGAGCCGATTCCATTATGCTAATTAATTCGAATCGGAAGGTTCTCGTTTGTAACTTTCATTGGCAGCAGTTCTCCGGATTAAACTTCCTCCGGGAGTCTGTTTCTGACACCAACTGTTCGATTTTGTTGACATCGGTATTCTGGGCGTCACCGAACATGTTGACACGTACAGCAACTACTTTTCTAGCCAACAAACTACTGCAGTCGGTTGGCCCTAATATTCTCGCACGTTTCATACGCATATTGCCATATCTTCTGGGGGGTTCTTCCGCTTGCGTAGAAATGTACGACGGACGACACCTGACACATTCACCGGATTCTCCTCTTCACAAACTGGGTCGGGTGTCACCTGATATTACTGGTAACAAGAGAGAGAGGCAATCAACGCATCTTGATTGCCCCAAGACTGGGTGATTTCTCGTTTCTCTTATATATACTTTTCTTCCATTAGGAAGACAACATCAAAGCACAAGATCTCATCACTCACAGCATCATTGCCCTTGGCTATTGGCTGCGACTACACAACTACATGCACCGCTATTAAGTTTGCAATGCCAAAAGTATCACAAAGCCCCAATGGACAAAACCATGCTTCAACGTCCACGATGCCTGCCTTTTCGCCAGCTCCAAGATTAGTTTCGTTTGAAAACTCATTTCCAAGCGGATCATTGACTTCTGATGACTCTTCCGACCACTCTCAAAGCCATCAATCTGAACTTCCGATGCAACGTCAGGATATAATGCAGCAGGAGACATCGATGCAACTCTCCCAAAGAACAACAACAACTTCAACGACATCACTGGCACGACACAAGCCTAGCTTGTCACTTGTTGACTTGGAGAAGGACCTTGGTGATGACACGAAGTCCTTCCGCCAGACCCGATCGGCACCCGTGTCCCCACTTCAGGGTCCAATGGACTCTTCAACTAAGTCATTCACTTGCAACTCCTCTGAAGTGTCTGCTACTATTCCCTCTTCTCCTTGGGGACACTTTGTGGATATGGTCATACCGTCGGACGATGATCATCCAGAACGCAGTAGAGGAGAAGATTCGTTTCATCCTTTTCCTCCTCCTCACATGATTTCAACATCTCCTAGGACAAGTTTCATCTGTAGCCGCCAAAAGAGGCGCTTTTCGCCCTTGAGACCTTATCATGCTGGTGCCGACTATTATACTAAGATGATACCATCCAACCGGAAGTGTCTACGCTTTGTCCGCAATCCTTCACATCGAAACTTGATGTTGTTGAAGGCGGAAACAGAGAAGCAGCACAGTAGCAACAAACAGCAAAACAAGTTTCGTCTGACACCAAGACAGGAACCTACTGACCATATTATCAGTGGTTTGATACGTCTGCATTTCCGTTGAGAAATCACGACTCATCAAGAACACACAATCAATCACCAAAAGAACAAGTTGCAGCCAACCAACCGCGCAAGATACATGATACAAACGATACAATAATACTTGAAGACGACGAATATGCCTTTAACAACAACATAATGAAAACCACACTGAAGGCTTTCCATGACAATACTGATGCGAAGGGTCCGAGTACAGAACCGCAATACGTCACGTCACTAATTTTGAAATCATTTTACACCCTCCACTATAGCACTTGACAGATCCAACAACATCATTAGTTTAGAACGAGTTAGTTGTTTTCATTGAGAACGAGTTGGTAGTTTTTATTGAACAGATTATTAACAGAAGTGTTCCAAAGGCATAACGTGGCTTCATTCGAAGGTATGTTCACAGTTTCACATAAATAGGTTTGATGGCAAGTGTTCCATAGCATAGCATAGTAGTTTTTGGACGTCAGGTATTCACAAAGTTCCATCGGCAGATACAGATTAAAGATATAACGCAGATTGTTGTTAAGAGTTCATATTCTCCTGGTCGTCCAGATCCGTGATAGCTGTATCGGTCTCCGATGTTGTTGGTGGTGCAGCAACCTCCTCGGTCAGTCCCACAAAGTACAAAACTTCATCGGTATCCGGATCCTTAATGGTGGAGATGATAATATGGTTGTAAAAGGTGGATCCATCGGCACGGTAGTTTAGCAACGTCACTGTAATATCCCGCCCTTCATCAATCGCATCTCTCATTTTGGCCACCACCACAGGATCTGTTGCAGGTCCCTGCATGAAGCGACAATTCCTTCCCGTAACTCGGTCTTCTGAAAATCCTGTCATATCCAAGAAACCATTGTTCACATAAACGATGGGATTTCCAGGGAGTCTTGGATTCGTTACTAGGAATGGACTTTCCGATTCTTGCATTGCTAGCAACAGGGGATGATCCACCAGATCCTCTGGAATGGCATTCTCCCATTGCGGCTCAACCGGAACCGCAGGATCCTCCATTTGTTGATCGTCTTCTATTCGGTGAACGACCATTGTTGTTAATGATAGATGACACCGATGATGATGTTGATGAAAATTGTCTTAGCCGGTGGTCTATGCTTCTGCTTTGAATGAAGAACTGATTGGCTTTTCACAGCAGAAGGGATAGTAATTTATGATCAGAGAGAGAGGGAGGGAGGCAATGCAAATGATACCTGATGCTGACTTTCTCGCAAACGTCCGATTTCGCGACGAGAGGGAGAGTGATTTCTAAAAAGATTTGTTCTGCACCTTGGATATATTCATTCCACACTTCAATTACAAAACAGTAAGAGTACAGAGAGCCTGGATGATGAACAGAATTTCCAAGAGAGACTTGTTCCCTACGAAACAATAAACTTATGATATCACCTTGCTCCATCGATGGAATGGAACGAGAACGGTCCAAATCTAAGGAAGCAAAGAACAAGAATATCCGGGTTCCTGTTCCATGGAATATGGAGATGTCGACGTCACAGATAGTCTTCAATGAGGGGGAGAGCAATAATAGAGGGGAGACTGGAAGACGGCAAGACCAAGAAACGGAGCATCTAACGACAAATCAAAGTTCTCTCATCCTGAAAAGTTCAGTTCTTCAATTCTATAAAGTAAGAATCCGTAACCTTACCAAAACCTCCTAATTATTATGTCATCATTTACAAACATAATTTCCCCACAGGAGGCAAGGAGTAGCAGATCGATTGATTTCTTTCAAAACAGAAATTATTCGTTGAGTGTACGTCATCCAGCTTTCCAAAAGCTCGACACGTAGTCACTTGTTGTTTCCCAATAGTTGTTGTTGGTGTTTTTGTATTCATTTGTAGTAGTTATTGCGGTGCACATCAGTTTTCCTTTTTCACATGGCCGACCTAGCTTTGGAATTTCCACAATTCTTCATCCACAGCTAGGCGTGACCAGCTCTTACATACCAAGCCAGCATTGTAGATATCGTCGTTGGACAAAAACGCAAAAATGGCCAGAGCAGTCGTCTTGGGCTGCATAGGCAACTTATCACCAAAGAAAGGCAACGTTGGTTCGGATTCGCCAGAGGATAGCTTTCGCTTCTTTCGGCTGGTGGCTGGATCAAAGTGCTTTCGAACTGCAGGAGTCTTCGGGGTAGACAGGGCTAGAGCAGCAGCGTTCTTGGGCATCATTGGCGCAACGGTCTTTCTGGAACCACCAGATGGTGGTGGCCCTGGTGGAGGAGGGTACATTCCGTGCCCATCCGGATGTGGAGGATACCCGGCTGGAGTCATGGGCATTCCCATTGGTGAGTACCCCATTGGTGGCCCCATCATCATGCCTGGATGGCCCATGTAGTGCGGATGTGGATGGTGATGAGGGGCGTGATGGCGTTGCGGATGTCCTCCTCTTGGAGTAGAATGCATCCTGTGGTGGGGTGGTGGACCTAATCGTTGAGATCCGATGGGAGATGGAGCAGATCGTCGACGAGAAGGAGCAGAAGGAGGCGGCGGAGTGGGTTTTCGTGCACTGCCACCACCTCCAACAGGACCGGGCGATTTGCCTTTCCAAGCTTCGTCTGCTACTCGCATGGCAAATTCAGCTCCTCGCTGATCCTTGATCTTTCGTCTCTTGTCGATAAGAGCTTGGGAGCCAGCGTAGTTCAAACAATCTACGCACTTGCACTTTCCTCCACAAATCACACCAGCTTGAAAGCACTGTAGGAACAGAGGAACGTAGTTTACTGTGAGGTCAGAATGAGCATGGCAAACGAAATCACAATCCAACAACGAATACATACCTCACAATACTTCTTGAGACATTCCGACTTGCGGCATCGACATCCCATATTGTGTCCTTGCTGTTCCGTTGCCTGGTCAAACTTTTGCTTGAATGCGTTCGGATTCTTGGCACGAGTCTCCTTAATGGCCTTATCACGAGCTGGGCCAGCGTTGGGAGTATTTCCACAGTCATTGCAATTGCACCCCGAGCAAAATCGTTCTGCCGCAAAACATTCACAATAGAGTTTCAGGCACTTGGAACGTTTGCAATTGCAGGGACTGCGTTTGGATCCAGGCGATTTCTTTTTGCCTCCAATATTTTCCTTTCCCATAGGGATTGGAGTACCCTTTCGGGACATTTCTGGATCGGTTG
>JAAMXS010011417.1:0-49318 GCA_019693525.1 Cylindrotheca fusiformis | reverse complement strand
CAATGTCGATGACTGCCTGCAATGAAGAAATTATGGAATTTTTTGAAGATAAGCCACTCGGTTGGGGATCGACCTACCAAGCACACCCTGTTGCGATGGCTGTTGCCTACGAAAACATCAAATATTTGATCCAGAACAACATTGTCGGTCGAGCCGCTGGCATGGCCCCTCTCTTTGAAGCTTGCATGCAAAAGTTGGCGAACGACCACCCATGCATCAAGCAATACCGGGCCATTGGCATGTTCGGATGCTTCGACGTCCAAACTCTCAGCGGAGCCAACCCAAAGTTGCAACATGAAGCTGCGCATGATGCATTTGCCAAGTACCGGGCCGCCTACATTGAAAATGGTCTAGTTGGGCTTCACAGATACCCTCATATCCATTGTGCACCCCCACTTAGTATCACTGAAGAAGAACTTATCGATGGATTCCAACGCCTCGATAGAGCGTTGGATGTCCTTGATGACGCACTTGGGTTTGAGAAGGAAGACCAAGTACCTAGTGAACAAGCCATATGACAGCCTTACAATTTCGTCCGGTTGGCTGGGACACCAAGGTTCCCATCAAAGACAACGTTGTGTCTTCCAGAAGTTTTATTGACATGACTGTCCCAATATATTTAGTGCATCTAAGGCCATTGAGCGATTGCAATCAGCAGTAATGCAACCATGTAGAGTATAATTATCGGACAATGCCATTTACTTTAATTCTGTTTATGATCTTATAGATCATTTTGTTTGTCGTACTAGATTCCCATCTAGTTTCTTTGATACCCATAGGTGGCACAAAGGATCCAATGATGGTGGGGGAATTCGTCTGAAGTCAGGGGCAATTCTGGACTCCCCCGCTAAGGGTGCATTATTAAGCAACTTATTTACTGAACAGGTCAATTGAAGACTCCAAACAGGAGGATGAAGAACCGAAAACCCCGAGGTGATGCATTTGGTGGCCTTTCCTCCTCTCCTTGAACATGACTGAAGTCACTGGTTGTCCAATCCTTTGGCTCAAAAGCAGTCTCATCAATATCAGGCTTTTTCAGATCAAACACCATCGCAGTAGCTATTGTGGTACTTCTTTAAGTGTGCAAAGATATGCAGTACCTGCGGCAAATCTCCTTCTCAAGGCAATGCCAAGTGCGGAGACATGGAAGAGCACTCCATACAAATGTCAACTCGCCCCAAGAACTCAACAAGAAGCATCCGCCAGCTCAACCTCTGGCGGACATCCAACTCAGGACTATAAGACTTAAGTCAAATTCATCTCTGTCTTCTTTGGCAACCTATATTTGGTATCCCATTGTGACAAGCTGAGGAATGCCCAACAATGCACTCCATTCTCTAACACAACCTTTCTGACTCTCCTGTATTCTGGTTATGAACCTAAGTAGTCATAGTTTGACCACATATTACATAATAGGATCTAGATGGTAGAATTGCTTCATCAAAAGGTAGAGATTTTGACGAGCCGACATATTGCTGAAATGCTTTGTATGACCAGTCTTGGCTCCGGAATTACTACAGAAACCACACAGTCCAGGCCTTTGTCGACGTTTATTGACCCTCCAAACAGAAGACTCTCTACTTGGGCACCAACATTCTGGGGGTGGGAAATAAGAAGGGATAATCCCCCTTAGAACAACCTAGATGTTCCTCGACATGAGAATCGAGAATCCCACTGCCCCAATACCCTTCCAATCTCCGGCATTTTGCACCGTAGATAGACCACGAGGTTAACCATTTGAACTCTTTGAGACAGACAGTTGCCTGGTGGACAAATTCGACGTAAATTCTTCGTTGATGGACCCTCATCAAACCTAGTTCAGTTTTTCATTTTTCTATGCATCTGGGGCCCACATTTTATTCTTTCAAAACTTGCAAAACAGAAGTATCATGAGTGGTATTGGCAAGGACGCTGCCTCTGCCTTCCGCAGACAAGTACCAAGGGGGGCTAAGAGCTGGGGTCGTTCTCTACCTTCTATCAGTGTGAGTGAGATGCTTTGTATCAGTATTCTCGGTGTGGAAATGTCGGTGTGGTGGAAGAATGCAATGGCAGCGGCCTAAAGGCCGAAGTCACTGGATACTGCACAAATATCCAAGACAATGAGATGACGAAAAAGCCCAATCATGACAAAGCCCCACTATTGATGGAGCATGTTGAGACAAGGTTTTTGATTGGAGCTAGTTTTTGTCACGGTTTCGCCGTCGCTTGTCTTGGAATGTTGTGGAGCATTTTTCGTAGCAGACGTTGGGGCTTGGAGGCCACCACATCCCTAACTAGGACGAGGTTTTTTGTTGGCACATGTGGTTGTCGTTTCATGTTGCCATCTTTCATGGCTGTAATGATTGTGCAGTCTCGTTTCTAATCTGATTTGCTTGCTTGTTTTCCCTCAGGCCAAGAACAATTTTGCCGACAGCAACCCCGAAGTCGATCCAGCACATTTCCAGCCCCTCGGCAGTTGGACCTCTGACAAATTGAATGCTTCTCGCAAAGAAAATCCTTTCATGATGACTTTTGATTCAGGATCAGCAAGACACAACGTTCCCAACATGACTCATGGTGAGGGTGTTTATCTATACGACTGCCATGGCAAGCAATACCTCGATTGGACCTCTCAAGCCGTGTGCGCAAATCTCGGACACGACATACCCAAGGCCCTCGTGGATGCGGCTGCTCATCAAATGACACAGCTTCCCTTTGTTTATGGTGGAATGGGTGTCACAGAGGTCCGCACTCGGCTGAACCAACTCATATCCGAAATTCTTCCTGGAGATTTGCGAGCTGCCGTCTATCCATCCTCCGGTGCCGAGGCAAATGAGGCTGGTATTATGATGGCTCGCAGGTTCACTGGAAGACAAAAGGTGATCAGTTGGTACCGTTCTTACCACGGCGCAACTGCCAATGCTGGCGCCGCCACTGGAGACTATAGGCGCTGGTACGGAAGTGATGGAGTCCCAGGCTTTGTGAAGGCATTCAATCCATTCCCACTTTTTTTCACCCACGGAGGTAAAAATGCGAGCGAAGAAGAGCAAGTACAAGCTGCATTGAACATGCTGGAAGAACAGATTTTGAACGAAGGACCTGATAATGTTGCATCCATTGTGATGGAAAGTGTCGTCGGAACTGGAGGATGTCTAGTCATGCCACCAGGCTACATGCAGGGAATCCGCGCTCTCTGTGACGAATATGGCATCCTCATGCACATTGACGAAGTGATGGTTGGTTTTGGACGAACTGGAAAGCTTTTCGGTTTCCAGAACTACGAAGGTGTCATGCCCGATATCGTTTCCACCGCGAAGGGTATAACTGCCGCTGCCATCCCAATGTCGATGACTGCCTGCAATGAAGAAATTATGGAATTCTTTGCAGATAAGCCACTCGGTTGGGGATCGACCTACCAAGCACACCCTGTTGCGATGGCTGTTGCCTACGAAAACATTAAATATTTGATCCAGAACAACATTGTCGGCCGAGTCGCTGGCATGGCCCCTCTCTTTGAAGCTTGCATGCAAAAGTTGGCGAACGACCACCCATGCATCAAGCAATACCGGGCCATTGGCATGTTCGGATGCTTCGACGTCCAGACTCTCAGCGGAGCCAACCCAAAGTTGCAACACGAAGCTGCGCATGATGCATTTGCCAAGTACAAGGCCGCCTTCATTGAAAATGGTCTAGTTGGGCTTCACAGATTCCCTCATATCCATTGTGCACCCCCACTCAGTATCACTGAAGAAGAACTTATCGATGGATTCCAACGCCTTGATAGAGCTTTGGATGTCCTTGATGACGCACTTGGGTTTTGAGAAGGAAGACCGTCCAAATACCTAGTGAACAAGCATCTAAGGCCATTGAGCGATTGCAATCAGTAATGCAACCATATATATTGGGCAATGCCATTTATTTTAGTTTTGTTGTTTATGTTCTCATAGATCATAATGCTTGTCGTACCAGATTCCAGTTTCTTTGATATCAAAAGGTTGCTTTTAGTATCCAATGATGGTGGGGGAATTTGTCTGCGTTATTAGGGGCAACTTTGGACTCCCCCGCTAAGGTCAGCATAGTGGTCAAAGTTGTACAGTGCTCGTACTGTTAGGCTGTACTGGGGGCTGCGATGCCATTGTTCGGTACAGTAATGTTGAGGAGGATGAACAACAATGAACAGTTGGCCCATCATCCCACCATAACTTAAGTATTCATCATATTTTTGACCGAGTGTTTATGCGCTTGAAATCCCCTTGCAAAGGCATTTCAAAGTGAATTCATCGGGAGAAGAGGAACTGGCAGCACCGCTGTTGCGGTCGGACAGCGAAGAATTGGGAGGTCGGAGAATGGAGGTATCCTCTGGAGCGGATGAAAGCGGACCCATGTATTCTAGTGGACCTTCAGATGGCAATGCTGCCAAACAGATCATTCATTATTTGCTGCAAACTCGGACGGTAGCTGATGCGCTCCCAGCCACCTTCCAACTGGTCATGACAAGTGGGAAAATGTCAGCATTTGTGTTCATTGGAGGCTATTTTCTGTTCCTGTCGATTTGGTTTCCAATTTATCTATTTTCCTTTTTGGTTGGAGAATCGGGTATTTATCTACTCGCAATCGGCACTGTCTTCCTGGTGGGCCGATCCATTATTCGATTGATTGCATTTCCTGGGAGCACGAACAGGGTGCTATCCGAAATTGAGAAGGAGTTCGCCAAGTACTCTGTCCGAATGCTCACGTCTTCGTCTACAAGTATTATCGACCTAGCGCAGGCGGTAGTCTCGGCAGGAAAATCAGGGGGCAATGATTCGTCATCGAATTCTGGTTATGCGTACTATGAGATTCCTTCTTTGTGGAAACGGGCCAAATCATTCAGAGACAGAGTTCTTGCAGTGTATGTCGAGGTATTGCAATATATCTACGACGAAGGAATCAACGATTCCAGTTCTTCGCATATGTCGGACTTGACAAAATACGGAAATAATAAGATCTCGGGTGACATTGGTGATTTATCGGGTCTCACGGTAAGTTTGTTGTCATTCGCGGCTTGTAGCCATTCCTAGTCGCACCGTGGCGGAATACTCATGGACGACTCCGTGTGTTTGCCACATCTAGCTTGAAGCGAGATCAGATGGCAAAGTTCTGTTGGAACATCTCAATCGAGTTTTGACTGATATGGATCGACTCGAAGAACAGGGCAAGTCAATGCTTGAATCGACGACTGGAAAAGCGCAAATGCCCTCCAACTCGGTACGGATGATTGCAAATTCCTTGATTGTTGTTGCCAACGATCTGCAAGACTTCGTTGAGTCTCTCAATCCTCCTTCAATGGGAGACCCACATGGAACGCCTACTGACAGTGAAGAGGCGGATCTCTCTGTCGATGCCGTCAGGCGGAGATTTGAGGAACAGAACTCGACTCTTATGGATTCGGTCAGCTCTGGAGCCGCGTCTATTTTAACTATGCTTGATCCTCCTCCACACACATCAATTTTTGGATTTGACGTACAGCGCGGCTGCATGCTGGCAAGGTATCGAGGGGCGCGTCAGCTGTGGGTTCAGCGTCCAGGAGGGGGGAAGATTGACGTGATTCATATCCCCGCAAAGTCAAATGGGCCACCATCTCAGCGCAATCCAAAGGCAGTCATGTACTGCAACCCCAATGCAGGCTTGATAGAGGTCGCAACTGGAATGAGTCTTGCTGGAGGAAATGTATCTACAGACGCCGAGGGTGTTGTCAATGACAACTGTTGGGCAGATTTCTACACAAATCTGGGTTTTGATGTTTATCTGTTCAACTACGCTGGCTTCGGTCGAAGTTTTGGTTCCGGCTACTGTGGTTTCGGCAAAAGAGGAGGGGAAGGAGCATATACCAAAGGCGCGTACGGAAGGGTGAAAAGGATTCTTGATGGAACATTCTTCAGTTTCCAGGTAAGCAAGTTCCCATCCTTCACTTCGCACTTCTTATCCGCTCTCAAACTGGCGTTTCTTTAGCCCACTCCTGCTACATTGCGAGCTGATGGCGTGGCGCTGGCTTCCCATCTTGTATCTGAGCTCGGCGTGGAGTCTTTGGTCATTCATGGAGAAAGTATCGGAGGAGTTGCTGCTTCCGGCACTGCTCGGAAACTTAGCGAGAATTCCTACACCAATTCAAAGTTGGCATTGTTGATTTGTGATCGGACGTTTTGCAATCTTGAAGCGGTAGCGCAGCGATTGGTTGGTGGGTGGTCAGCTTATGCTATGCGGCTTCTTGCACCGTTCTGGTCTACTGATGTGGCAGGTGATTTCATTGCTGCCAACTGCCACAAACTCATTGCCAACGATTCTGCTGATGCCGTGATTGCAGACCCTTCTTCGCTGAGATCAGGAATTGCACTTTGGAAAGAAGGCTATCGTGGGTCGGTGGCAACAAAAGGAATCGGTTGGATGATGGACGCACCGATCCAGTATAGGATGGCAGACTTTGAAAATGCTCCAGTGAATGGTAAGCTTTGAGATTTGCGATTTGGAGTTTGCCTGCCTTGCGCAACAACATGCTTACAATTCCTACGCGAAGATTCTCGATACATTCAATCAGGAAACGCCAGAACGACGGCTCCTGTTTGGCCTTCAGACAAACATATTTTGTTAGAAGAGGGCTTTCATTTCGCTGCGTGCACAAAGAGACTTGGAAAGCTTGCATCACTCGAGAAGAGAGAATTTGCTTTGCAAAATATGGAAGAAGGTAGAATGTCGAGCACCGATTGTCAAGCTCCTATATTTTTGATTTGGAAGTCCTTGGCTTGCTGCGATGGCTTATGTGGCTCAGCCCTAGGCGTGGCGGTAAAAGGTGGCTTCGACTGCACGGTAACATGGCTGTGTTGCCTTCTTACATTTGGCGGTCAAACACTTATCGAATCGATGGAACACCGACAGCAAAAGTCGTTTGGCGAATCAACGCTGACACAACTTGGCAAAGCCATTCCGTCTGATTTTGACTGCCGCCCACCAGGTTACGAAAAACTAGAATCCGAGACCATTGTTCATCCAAAGCCGCTACCTGAAGTACTAGATGCAGTGAAAAAGATTGTCGCTGAAAACAAAGATGACGAAATGCTAGCAATGGGTAAGTGCATGTTGTTTACGTAGTATGATGGTATCGGTAGTCACTCAACTCAGACATGTACCCCTGCCTTCGAAGTGAAACACGAACTTGCCTTCATAATTGGGACGCTTCAGTATGTTGTCGATCGCCTCTTGTCGCCAGCATCAATTGAGTCGAGCTGGAAGAATCGTCATATGATTGCTGACTCAATGACGGTAGGATCATTCATGAATCTGAATTGTGGCCACAACAATCCGTTTTCTGCTGCTGAGCGCACTAGATTGAGAGACATGGTGCAAGCCACTGCAGGTCGCAAGTCGTGATCGATACTTCAATAAACTTGAGTTTTATTTAATACGGCCTCTTCAATTAGATGATGATGGGTTCGCGCTATAGCTTGTTACATCAACTACAAACTACCCTATCAGAGATTGCCAGATAATTGTTCTAAAATTGAAGCCATCATCAGTCAATCAAGCAAGCGCGTACGTCGGACGGACCTTGAATGTGAATCACGAACCCGACTCAATCTTTTTAGGCGCGCAACCGCTGGGCTAGTACACAAATTAACGGTCGGGACGTTAAAGGGATACCAATAAGCGTTGAGCCTCACATTTTATATCGCCAAATGGACCATTCTTTGCGAGTTTCAATGAAATCGAGAAACAACATGAACGAACCATCATTTTGGGCAGTCTTTCCTTTGGTAATCACTTGAACGGCTATCGCAGAGGATTAAAGTATATATAGGGCAGGAGAAATTATGGGCGCACTTGTGGACAGCAAATCAGGAGCTGCAAATTTCGAAGAAGGAAAGCAGAAGGGGCTCCACAAATCCAAATGGGTATGGATTGATGACAACATTAGTAACGCGAGCACGGTGACAACAGAAGAAAGCAGCTTTAAAAGTGTATCTGAGAATACGGAAGACAGCTATGATCCGGTCTTGCGTATAATCCCTTCTGTCTTGACACCAAGCGTTCTTGACCGCATCGACGACATGTTGCTTTACTCTTGCTATCGTGACACAGCACTCTCGAAGGAAAAAACATACCATTATGGAAGTGGACAAAATGCTGTTGTGAAAGTAGCTGTACGTATCTATGTTGTTTGGGCTATTCCGTGCCGTGAGTTTGGTTTAACTCATTCAATTCTTTGATCCTCAGGCCACCACCCTTCCTAGGAGGAAGAGTCGAAGCAAGAGCGATTACATGGAATTCATGGACATAAAGAGCCTTCAAAAGAGCATATCCACATTTGTCGGTGAGATACATATGACAAATCAATTGCCTTCAGATACTAGTCTCAAGCCAGGAACCATGGTGACATCGATGCACAAATGCCCCGTCGATGCTTCTTTCCTGTCTCTCCCAGTTGAATCGCTTATTGCACTCCCAACGAGCTTAGATCCAGGAGAATCTGCATCGAGTAAGTTTGAAATGCTTTCCTTGAATGTGGTGCAGACGCTTGTCTCATGATTATTGTCACAGTCGTTGCGACATACCTTCCCGCGTTTGCCATTCTTCACCATGGATGTAGTGTTCGAGAAAACAGATACTCGGTATCCTCATTGAAAATGCAAAGTATTCTCATCGTTGGGGGCGATTCAACAGAGCAAGAAGCACTCGTAAAAATTGCGTTCCTTGGGGAAGCGAGAAAAGTTACGGTTTTGAATACTAACAGAGACTTCCCGGCGTTAAAAAAGAAACGATTTAAGAATTCGAATCTGGTAGTCCTCGAAGGAAACCCAGATTCGGAGCTCCGCAAACTTTACGGCACCATGAATGTGGTCATTGATCTTGATTTTCCAAAGAGCTTTCACTTTGTACGAGCTTGTATCAAGCCAAATGGACGATTTGTAGCTCGCAAGAACGAGAAAATGAATCAAGAAACACTTGTATCAGGCATTTGCAGCATTCTCGATCAAGCAGCTCTTTTCATGATGGAGAGTGCTTACTTGTTCGATTATGATTGTTTCTGCAGAAACGAATACGAAGGAGTTCTTGTAAGTATATTGATTGTTGTTTCTGAAGAAGCGCTGGAGATTTCAAGAGTCCTCATGTGCTTTTTTTCTCTATCCGCAAACAAACAAAGAGAGATTTGAACTTTCTCTTTCGCCTCGTGTCCCTGCGAAAAATCCGTCCCAATGTGAACAAGTACATTGCTCGTAAGGACATTCCACGGATTACAGAAGAAATGCGAAAGGTTCCAGCAGTTTCAGGTGAAATAATTTGTGAATGGTGTAGATTGCATGCATGATGAAGCATTGACCGACTTGCAATCACGATTTTTCCCCCAGTACGGCTGCATAGAAACAGGCAATCGTGAAAGACTTGGCATGGAAACAACCAGAATTTTGACAACATAGTAAACATACACAGCATACATAGAATATATTTACACAATAACAACTAGCCAACTTGATAAAAAAACTTGATTCCATGCAAACATCATTATATCCATAAACAACTCACTGAGCTTATTCACCCGGTGGCAATCGTGAAAAACTTGGCCTGTCTCCTAATGACAACATAGTATGAACATATATGCACGCAGTACACTAGCAAACTAGATAGAGAGAAACTTGATTAATAGCAAACATCATTCTATCCATAACAACTCCTGTGCTTATTTTCATCCGGTGGTATAAAACTGCTGAGAATCAACAATCGAAACTAAAGCTGCATTGGCTCCGCTCTGCCGGAATCCATTGGAATCCCCGAACCCCTGGCACCATCTTTGGCCTTTTGCAAACACCTAGGATCGCAATGAGAGGCCAGCCATGGATGAGTCAAGGCTTGTTCTGCTGTATAACGGTACTCAATGTTATAACTGAGTAGAGTTGAAACAAAAGCCATAGCCTCGTCCGAAACATCCTTAAAGAGTTCATGAGGAAACGTATACTCCCCTTGTACAATGGATGCCTTGATTGCATCATCATTCTTTCCATAAAAGGGTGGTGCCCCGCTGAGCAACATGTAGACAATAACACCCAAACTCCACAGATCGCAAGCTTCCGTATATGATTTCTTGAGAACTTCTGGTGCAACATAGTAGGAAGAGCCAACGACTCGACTCAGTCTCTGCCCTGGTGAAAAGTGGGTTGAGAGTCCAAAGTCAATCAGTTTCAGTGGGCTCCAAACATCCTTTCCAGATTCCAGAACCCAGTTTTCAAGCTTAAGATCGCGATGGCAGATACTCTTGGAGTGCAAAAAGGCCACCGAAGAAAGCATTTCAGCCACAGTTTTCGCTAAGAAGGTAGGGAGAGAGAGAGAAGTGGTGAGACAATCTGCTGGCTAGATACAAAGAGCATTGAAGATGTTGTGTAATGTACGTACCAGCATAACCTTCGGTAACACCATGTTTGGGATGAGTTGTCAGCAAGTGAAAGAGATCTCCACCCCTTCCAAGTTCTGTTATTATAAACAGCTCATTATCGACGCAAAAGACATCATAGAGTCGAATGACATTGTCATGTCCACGCAGTTCCCGCAGCACATTGACTTCCTCCTGCAGTTTGGAAATGTATTTCGGATCGTTTCGCAGCATGACACACTTGCAAGCAAACTTCTTTCGCTTCCCCGAACGTCCAGAAGAGTGTCCTTCTGCTTCACCTCTCGAAGCAATGCATACTTGTCCATACGAACCCTTTCCAATGACTAGATCTCGGTGCAAGAGATATGCAGGTCTACGTTGTTCACTGGGCGTTGGAGATTCCGCAGTGACAGCCGGGGGAGGAAATGTATCCGGAGGAGGTGTGGATGCCCGCATGTGATGGTAGGGTCCCGGTGGGGAGAAGTGTTGGTTGGAGGGTGTCATAGCGTTGGGAGCACTCGTTGGTCCCTGTCTAGACGAGGAAAAACCACCGCTTGGTTGATGTGGTGCATAGCGTTGGCGTGCGTTGTCGCCTCTAGAAGCCGACCTAGCGTGTCGCGCCTTATGCTCTCCATCAGGGTCTTCGCGCCCCCTTCGTCCATCATACTTCGCTCCTGCTGGAGAGTAGTTGTGATGGGCGTATTTGGACCGGTTGTGGTGTCCTTCAACGTCCATACCAACATTCGGGGAGGAGGCGCCATATCCCATCATGTGTTGCTGCTGATGACTTCCGTAGGCAGTTCCTGGCATTGGGGGTTCTGGAAACGGATGTCGTTGGTCGTCCGCGTCCGGTGCTATTGTGGTTGGAGTGTTGGTGGTGGTGCTATTCTGTTTAGATCCCCGTTGAAGCCACTTGCTCATTGTCTGTTGCAGTGGACGGGAGTGTGCAAAGGGCTCTTTTGGATGATATCACCAAGGGCTCTTTTGCGCAGCAAAATGGAGATCACACTAACGGATACTCGATGCAAAAACTGAAAAAATGGTCCCACAACGATCTCGTAGAAATGAGTACGATGAGTACAACAACGGATCGGAACCTAAAATGACAAAATGGAAGCAATGATCGTCGCAATTGCGTCTCTTGTTTCCTCTAGCAAGTCGTTTTTGTTGTTGTCATTCAACAAACCCAAAAGATTGTTGATGTAAGAGTGGAGAAGGTCTTTGTTCGCAGCCAGGGAGTTGGAACGCGAAAAACAATGATCCAATCCACTGTTGCCACAGCTCTTCTTTTTTTGGCAACTTTTATTATCGACGAAAGCCAATATGATTGTTTTCACACATGTAAACAGCATTGTCCTGCCCGTCAGGCTCCCTGACCACGTAGATTGTACATACGAGGATCAGCATATCTTTCAGTCAGCGAGCGCGCCGTTCACTTGGTACGTGCGCGATAGTATCTCCGATTGGTTTAGGTTGGCGATGCGTCGTCCGTTTCTGCGACTCCTATCATTACCTATGTCTACAGGAAGGAAAAGACATATACGCCATGCGATTTTTTTCAGCGATCGGGGCGTCTATCACCTTGTCTTGCTTGGACTAACATGTACGTATCTATCAACCAACTTTCCAATCTTTCGGATCGCCACATAATATTCCTTCTCGCGCACTCTAAATGGACCGGCCGGAAAGTCATCGGTCCCACCTCTGGTTCGTCCGACAGGAAGGTGATGTCCGATAAGTGAAACTGCATCCATCCGTGTTCGCGCCATTACAATTGGACATCTTTGGGCCACTACTCCAACTGTGTAGGTGCGTATATTTCCAGCCAATCTCTACTACTACGCCAAGTTTGCCTCAACAATTTTGCATCTTTCCAAGTTTCGAAAACGAGCTGAACAACAGATCATCATTGGTGGTTCGAACAGTAGTATCAAACACTCAATGGATCAGGCAAGATGATTCTGAATTTAGATCATTGGCATTTTGGATATGAGCAAATCCTGAACGATTGCCGCGCTGGAGAGGATGGAGCCCCCAAGACAGCCCTGTTGCTGTGCAATGCCGATGTCGACGCCATGGCATCGGCCCGCATTTTGAGTTTCATGTTGCGCAGTGACGGCGTGAATTATCAACTCTTGCCCTGCACGAATTACACGCTGTTGGAGAAGAATCTACGAAACGTTCAAGACATCGCGGCCGTCGTCTTGTTGAACTTTGGAGCGGCCCGCAACTTGACGAGGCTTTTTAACGACGAAGAATCCGCCTTGCTTCCTCACACGATCAAGGTGTACGTCCTGGATTGTCGCAAGCCTGTCCATTTGGCTAACATTTACGCGGGAGAAAATGTTGTTGTCTTTATGGATGGAATACAGAAAGATCTACCCAGCGATGGTGACAACCTGAGCGGTGGAGAAAGCACGTCCTCCAGCGAAGATGATGGCAGTGAGGAAGAGGACGGCAGCGATGACAGCGACAGTGATTCCAGCGATGATGATGACGAACTGGAGGAAGAAGCTGATTTTGACGATGTCGTTGGTTTGAAGTCAAAGGCTCCTCCTCAAGACCCTGCCTACGATGGAGGAGATGAATCGGGAGAGGATGACGAAGAAGGGGACGGTCCAGAACAGCAGGAAACAAATGATGCTGAGGAAGAAGATTCAGAAGAACCGTCCAATAAGCGAAGACGAATCGACAATGAGGAGGAAGCGGCGACGGAGGATGCACCACCTTTGGATCTACGAGAATTGCACCGCCAACGTCGCGATCGCCTTCGCAATTACTACTCCTCTGGAAGCTTCTATGGATCTCCCGCGGCCTACATTGCGTACCGCCTTGCGGCACAATTGCGATTTGGAGATCAGGGAGATTTGCTTTGGTTAGCGTGTGTCGGCGTCACGGATGCCTACCTTCATGCCCGACTGGACTTTGCAGGGTACACGCAACTGACACAAAGTCTCAAGGAATACTGTTTCCGTCTCTTTCCCAATGACATGTACGAACGAGTTTCCAATACGGTCTATGCCGAAGATTTGGCGGGGACAGGAGGAGGAGGAGCCAATGGGGAACGCACCAAAATTACCTTTTCGGACAATGGTCGCATTGTCTCACAGAATGACTATCGATTCTTTTTGCTCCGATATTCCTCGCTGTTGGAGAGTATGATCAATTCCGACTATATTTCTACCAAATTGCAAGTTTCGACCAAGCATGGGATGCAAAAATTACAAGAACTGCTGGCAAAAATGGGATTCCCCTTGGACGAATGCCGACAACCCTTTGCGTTCATGAAGCCCGGTCTGAAACGACGATTGCAAGAAAAACTCTCTGAAAATGCACAGGTACGCTACGAGTAGTTTCTTCGACCAGAAGGACGTACCACTACGCATGCAACCAATTCTCACTCTTCTTCGTTTTCCTCTTGTTAGGACTACAATTTAGGAACCTGGGAGTTTACCAGTTTCTTTCGTGTCACTGGGTTCAAGTCACTGTTATCGGCAAGTGACACATCACACGCGGTCACGGCACTATTGGAATGTGAGACACCGGCGACAGTGGCTTCCGAGGGAGTGACAGAAGAAGACAAGAATAGCAATGCCATGGACGAAGACAAGATAATGATCGAATCCTTCAACATTGCCTATGACGCACTCAATTCCAACACGGCACCAGTCGTGGGGTTGAATGGCTTGATTGTGGAAGGACGGGATACCTCCAGTCTCGTCAACGGAAGCAGTCTCTCTGGAAATACTGGGCTGGCAGCAGGTCTTCGACTGGCTATGTCACTGCAGAAGACGATCATCAATACTGCTGTATCTCTGGTGGATCGAGAGGCCATTACGCGACTTCGTCACTTTCGATATGCCTATCTCACCTGCACCAGTGCAGGTGAAAATCAAACGGCACGATCCAACTTGATTCGGACCAGCACCAGCAACACCAGTGCAGACGATGACACTGCCAACAACAAGAGTCACGTTTTTGCCAAACCGTTGGCACTGAGTCGACTCGCACAGTACTTGATGGACATGCACCGGGAGAATGGGAAGTGGGCTGGAGCCAAATCTCGACCACTCGTCTTGATGGCGGAAAAACCAAGAACCGGAACCTACTTGGTGGTAGGGTATGAGTACCCCGAACGATCTGGTACCTTTATCAAGAACAAATTTGGCAACAACTTTGAACTTACTGCCAAATCAATGAATGGGACCTTTAAGTTTGACAGTTTCGATAGCAATGTCGTCGAAGTCGGTGGGGATGATGTCCAGCGGTTCATTGAACAGCTACACTATCTCATGGACTCGATTTAGGATATGGTGGAACTGCCAGCCTTCTCGTCTGTACTAGTATTGTTTAGCATCACATAGCGTTATAATGATAAATCGGTTCATTTTCATAGATATGCTCTGTAAGGCCACCGATGCAGAGTATACCTTTTCTTATGAGTCAATGGGCTCCGACATGGTGGTCAGAGGGTATTGAAATCGTGGCGTCAAGGAAACGGACATTTTGTTCGTCAAGAGCTCGCATTCCCACAAAATGCGTAGTTCTGACTGAGAAAAACCAGAAGACACAATGCGATTGTTGGTTGATTCGGGTCGCGTACTGTACCCCGTCGCATTGCCTTGAACGGTTTTTCGGTTGTTATTTACGGACAATCTCCTGGCCAGCAGGATGGGAGGTGAACGCATGGCAGGCTCTGAATCGACATCGAACAGGTGGACGTACGTTTTGTTTGGTACGATCGGCAGTTCCACACCACTTGTGCGTGTGTCTGACACGTATATATCCGTAAAGAACTTGAAGAAGCTCCAAGTCCGCAAATACATGAGAAGTTCATTTGCAGTTTGTGGTTCAATCCCAAGCATACTATTGAAAGAAGTTGTCACTACAACGAAGAAAAGTCGTTCACAACAAGTAAGAGCGATCTTCACACTCCATTAGCTAGTAGTAGTGGAGTATTTTGTCTTGTCGGATCTGACGATTTGCTGATCGGAAACCAAACAATGAAGTCGATAAGATACCTGGTGTCAGTGGCAGTGTTGTTCCAAGAACCAATCCATGCATTGCTGCAGACTGACAGCTTGATTGGTCGAAGATCGAGCCCACTGGCATCTTCTCCAAGATTGCCACTGTCCTCTCCTGCTGGAACGAACAAACCACTGGGACGCAGGTTAAATGTATACTTGCACTCGAGCCTGGCAGAAAAAAGTGACACTACCACCACAAAGGACATGGAACACCAGTCCTCCTCGCGTCCCCCACTCGTACCAAAATCGCCGTTTGATCCAGAGGACGACATGTCGAGCAAAGTGATTAACTTTCTCTTCTTGGCTGCCGCCTTTGGGTACGCGACGTACACCATTTTCAGCATTGACAGTGGCCTGACCCGCGGCTGGACCACGGGAGAGATTGCCATGCGAATTCCTCTCGACAACTGGGGAGCTTACGAGGACTATCTTGCTAACAAACCGATTTTCACAAAAACCCTGATCAATGTCATTATATACTTGCTGGGGGATTGGTTGAGCCAGACGGCGTTCCAGAAGAAGAATTTGCTAGATTTTGATATTTCCAGGACGCTGCGGAACGGTTTCATTGGTCTCTGCTTTGGTCCCTTGGTCCATGAATACTATCAATTTAGCGACACGATCTTGCCTCCAGAGAATGGTATGGTAACTCGTCTGGAAAAGATTCTGATGGATCAGACCATCTATTTGACCGTAAAATGTAGCATTTACATTAGTGCGGTTGGATTGCTGGGTGGCGATGATGTTCAGACGGTCAAGCAAACTGTGCAGGACAAGATTGGAGGTGTCGTCCTTACTGCGTGGAAATTCTGGCCTCTGGTTCATTGCATCACCTATGGTCTCATCCCAGCTCGCCACCGTATTCTTTGGGTCAATTCAGTGGATTTGGTGTGGAACGCAATTCTCGCAACTCAAGCACAAAAGGATGTCCCAGAAGAGGAAATAGAAGAAATCGAGAAGCAAGAACTGAAAGAGGATGTAGAACTCCTGCTAGAGGACAGCCATTCTGTATTCCACGAAGATGTCCTGGAGTCCCAAGAGCCAATCATTCCAGAGCTGTTGCCACTTGCTAATATGTCGGTTGCTAATATGTCGGAATCTCTAACCAACATGACTGCGAGCGTCGGGTTTAGTTAGAGAGAAAAAGCCCAACCACCTCTCGCCCCCTGTATTTTAGAACGCTTGCTTTATTCTTCAGTTTTTGTCCTAGCACTTGTTCGAAAACAAGGAAGGTCCATGGCTCCCTTAGTGATGGCTGAGTGTCCATCCGTCGTCCTCAATAGACTGCACTGTAGTCACTTCGGGTTTCGGTTTGATCAGTTCCTGCCGGGATCAACCGACTGTATAACGGACGAGTGTATCAGCTCTTGTGCAAGAAACTATGTCTTTCTATTTGTGTGATCTAGCTAGCAATTATCCCTCCTAACTCTATTCGTTGTGAACCAGAAACTAACTTTCTGACTAAAAACTCTGGTATTGATTGTTGGCTTCCTGAATTCGGAGATTCTGGGGTCGAGGCGTTTGAATCGTTTGTTGCCGCCTAGGGAAGAAGGTGGCGTCCCACGTTTGACTCCATAACTTCATCTGGCTGACAGTGACAAACTGACCATCATCTCCCAGAGCACTCCGCATCCAGACAGCCATTGCTTCCAACTCCTGCGGTGGAATCCCCAACGATTCCAAATCTTGAATATATTCCGAAATACTCTTACCATTTACTGCCTGAGTTGCAAGTAGAAGTGCCACCAGACTCAAACGATGGACTGTTCGTGGCATACAGAACGGGCATGGCGGGCAACCATTGCTTCGAATGGTCTCCACAGAGCATGCCCGATCGAGAAAGATCATCGCCAATGGAATCTCTATCCCGTTGTTGCTTATTCCCAAAAGTTGCACCACATGTTCCAAGTACGGCAGCAGCTCGGGACCCCAGCGAGCCACTCCGCGAAGAATCTCTTCGGATTCTCTTTGTTTCTTCGCATGGAATATGGTAAGTTCCTCTTCCACGTCAAGGGGTCCCTCCTTGATTGGAGGAGCCCATGCTCTGGTTGGGTTAATATTTACAGGCTGCGTGTTGTAATAAAGTTGCGACTGCTGGGGTTGTGTCTCGTGGCGTATTCTTCCCCGTTGGCCAAAGGAGCGAATACGTTTGTTGACGCCAGCAAAGAGTCGGCGGTTCCATTCACTCGTTAGCCGTAACGCCATGGATACGTGCTTCAGAAGAATTGTCGGTGGGTGAAAGGGTGGCTCTTCTTCAAATTGCGGTGGCTCTGGGACCGTCATGGTGCTTCCACCTCGCGGAGTCCCAGTTTCGTCCCAGCCATTCGTACTTGGCGGATGACCACCAGGGTCCTCATAATATTGGCCGTGTTCATCTTCTTGGTGAGTTGGATAGTAAGAGTGAGGCTGTAGCGGGTTATACAGCGGGCTGAAAGTTGCTGTAGAGAGGTCCAGGGACATCAGCAGCCAACCCAGAGCATACACAAACCAGCAGAACCACAGCCGCCGACCATTCGTTCTTCGTAATGTTGTTCTCAGCATCGATAGAGAATTGGGAAACGATCTCAACACACAAGTTCCACTTTGAATGACACAAAGCGTATCTTTAATTCAGCTCTACAATCTCATGCAGATTCGATGCACTTATGGAATGAACCACTGGAAATCGTTCCAGATTCAAGTGCCACTGTAAAGTTTATGGGCATGGCAATTTCTTTCGCCTTCCAATTCCAATCATCCTCAACTTTCGGCTCAACCAGAATCGGCTCTAGTACTCTAAACGGCGTACGAGTCCACGCCGAGTTCACATCAGACGTGTGCGTCGACCCTTCCACGTGTTCAGAAAAGAGGGAGCTGAACATTGAACATGGGGAGACTGGTCTTCAAAAAGGGGAGACCGAATGATCCAATTTTTTTTTTGCAGTCGTTTATTGGCATCAACACCCCCAACCAAAAGGACATTGGAGGTCGCTATGTACATGCCGAGAAGTAGCATTACTGAACAATGGTAGCCGTTAGAAGGAAGCTCAGTTTTTCGGCATGTCTCATGTTCACGGCGCTCGCCTTGACAGAACAGTCGTCGCAAGCTTTTTACGTGCATTCGATCCAAACGTCAATTTCACAAGTTGGACCCCAATCACGTTTCCTTCGCAATGTCAGATTGCAAGAGCTTTCTCGTAGTTCCATCCTTACAAGGCGCAAGAGGTTATTTGGTATTAGAGGTGGTGGATCGGAAAATAGCTTGCAGGCTTGTTCCATCACAGATCAGGACTCACCAGAGGAACGGTGGCGACGTCGAGGTATGACAGCTGCTTTGTCATCGACGTACTTTACAGTAATGGGAGCGAAATGTGCGCTTCCGGCAGTCTTGTCCCTTCTGACTTCTGTGGATGGGGGACTTTCGTTTACAACTACCGGATCCACCCCGCAGAGTTCGATGGCTCGCCTCTTGGGGTTGTCTACCTTGGCGGTGGCACTAGGAAAGCTCTTGTTGGGTCCCGTTATTGATGCCTTGGGAGGGATTGTCGCACTGCAGCTGGCCGTTGCCGCACTGACTGCATTAATTACCACAGTCAGCGTGACGCAACGTTTTTCAATATTCGCCTTCTGCTGGATCTTTGTGGACTTTATCTTCAGTTCTTGCTGGGCAAGCTGCATCAATGCCATCCATCAGTCCTTTCCAGAAGAGGAATGGGGGCGTCAAATTGGAATGCTCGCGGCCGGAGCGAGAACTGGAAATGCTTGCGCATTTGCGCTCTTTGCGAGTATCTTGTACGCTCTGGAAGACAAAATGAAGCAACCATGGAGAGTAGTCTTTGGGGTTTCGGCTGTGCTACAAGTCCTCCCAATGTCACTACTTGCGTACTTTGGCCGAAAGACACTACAAAAGAAACAGTCAAGTCAGAATGAGGAGCTGCTACCAGAGCAAAGTTCGACCTCCTTGAAGCAATCGCTAACAACTCTGCGTCGGGAAGCTGGCAAGGTGGAGTTTTGGTTGCATCTAATCTCCCGATCGTGTCTTATGGTGTTTGCATCCTTTTTGCTCTTCGTCCCGACCTTGATGACTCAAGTGTATAAAGTTTCCAGTGGCTTTGCAGCTCAAACTGGGTCTATTTATGCATTGGGTTGTCTATTGTCAGTCACTCTTGGGTCCCAGGTTTACTCCAAACTACCGAAACGAAAACAGGCGCTTGCTATTTGCGTCTTGATGGGATCAGCCACGATGACTTCATTGGCCCAGTTGTCTCATGTCTCTGGATTCTTCCCACTTTCGCCCTTTGCAAGCGCTGTTTCCTTTTTCCTATGGGGGTTTTCCTTTACCATTCCATTCTACATTCCACCCAGTCTGTATGCGTTGAGTCGTGGTGGGAAAGAGTCGTCGGCAACAATTTCCGACTTTTTTGACATTGGGGGTTTCGGATTACTAGCAGCGTTCAATGGTTATGTTGCCTCCATCAATCAAGCGAATCCGTTGAGCTGGGTACGCACCTTTCAAATGACGAGTGCATGTTCCATAGTATCTCTAGTTTCGTTGGTGACAGCCATCCTACGACAATGATGAAGAAAGGAGTAATTTTCTTGTAGGATTTAAACTCTTTGATGGTTTCTAATAAAATGAAGAGAGTAGCTACGTTCTGCTAGCTGGGCCTGTAGTGAGCCCAAGGAACTACAAAGTGTACTTTTCATCATCGTTAAATCTGATTGCAAGCGGCTGGTAAGACCGCATTTGGGAGTATCCTGTATTTGTTTCACTTGGAGTCTCATAGAAAAGAAGGAGTTGTCGTCGACTTACGTCATCCATATGTAACTGAGTAACTTGAGAATCTGCAGTCTTTGTGGCGAACTATATATGCCACGTGCGGTTAAGTTTTGAACGGCTTGCGCTTCAACGGCATGGCTTGCAGGCGCGCGTTGGCACCCCTTCTGTTGCCAAAATTGGCAATTTCCACATGGCTATTATGGAGCGGGCAAAAACCATGGACACAAGTCCTTACAAACAACCTTAGGTCTACCATCCACGGCTTTGTTCCAATCGCAGCAGCAGTATCTTTGAAGCGGAGTCCTTAGTGCCAGTAGCTTCTATCTTGTACTCTTCGAGAAGCAAAGAGAAAGAGTCATAAAGCTTCCGAGAAGTTGAAGTAGTGTCGCTTAGTCCCACGCTGGAATCCATAGAACTTTCTTCCAACTCTGAAAGAGGTGTCGGTCTTCCCCTACGAAACGAAATTTGTGAGTAATGTCTTTGTTTCTTGACTTTCAAGCATACTTTTGGTTCCCTTCGTGTTTGACTGCGAGGTCTATTGTCATCGGTCATCACGATTGAGTGGGGTTCCGCATTTTCTAGCACGATTGAGGTCTTACCTATTCTCTTTTTCTATTTCTTCACGCCTTGCGCAGAAACATCTAACCAACATGTCGGCAGTCAACTCGCACGCTATGCACCCATTCCCTCCTCAACACTTGATCGACTATAACAATGAGTTTCTCTTGAATCAAATCAAGAATCAAGTTGAGTTTTACTTTGCTCCGCAAAACCTTCAAAATGATAGGTTCCTTCAGTCGCAGCTAAATGCTACCGAGCACTTGGGAGCTGTCCCTATACAAGTCATTTGCAGCTTCCGCAAAATACGGCAGTTGTATTCCTATGCAAGAGGTGGCTACTATCCTACTGAGTCCGAAATTCCAGCAGATCCTGCCCTTCTCCGTATGGCCCTTGTCAACAGTTCCGTTGTCAGTATCAGTCACGATGGGATGTGGATTATACCAATTCCTCAAAAGGATTCTTCTACAGCAGCCACTCCGCCAACTGTAGCTTCGACCCCTTCCTCTCCATCGTCGTCTCATGAGGAGGCAGCTACTGAGCGCAACTCTATCATCCTTAAAGATGTACCAGAAAACGCCACGGAAGCTATTATTATGGAAGCGCTCCGTCAGTTCTCTCCAAAGTCGGCACAATCTGATGTTGGAAATGTATGGTATGTGGTGTTTTCGTCAGCTGAAGATGCAGCTGCAGCCGTGGCATCCAAAGTGACTATTGAGGGTGCCCCAATTCGTGCATTTCACAAGAATGAAGCACAGGGCGTACCCAGTATGCCCTTACCAGCTACGGCTAAAATGCATACTTCTAACTATATGGGATATCCTCAATATCCAATGCATCCTCCTCCTCCATATGGGATGATGCCGATGCCCTACGCAGTGCCACCGCATATGCCGCAACACTATCACATGCAACCTCATTTCTATCCCCATCCACAATATCGATATTTTGTGCCGCCTGTGCGTCCTTCTGGAATGCCGCCGCCCCAAAATGTCTTTGTTCGGCCGGATTCGAGGAACAACAACCACAGCAGCACAAATGGCAATGCCAACCCAAGCTATCAAAACAAGAAGCGAAACAACAATCAGAACAGAAAAAAGAATCGGAACCGACAGCAACACTCAACTGATCAGCCCGGATCCGAAAACTTAAATAGGAAGCAGCCGGCGGAACAAAACAAGAGACAATCAAAGAATAACCGTGGGAAGAAAAAGGATTCCCCAAAGAACTTGGATTTAGGGAAGGAGCACTTTCCTGCGCTCGGTGGAAAGGAGAGGCTAATGCCACCTCCTAGCGCCACTGCAAAAGTTGAAGGATCAGCCTACGCCAAGGCTTTGTTGAGCTCTCCGAAAAAGGAGCAAAAACCCAAATCTGACGGTGGGGAACTGGAGAAGTCCATGAAGGAGATGGCAATTGCCTCAGATGCTACAACCCCATCCCATGAAAACTGGTAATCAGTTTATGTGAGACGCTTGGATCGAGTTGCTTCTCTGTTTTCCTGGCTAATTTCTATAAGTAGCCTCTAGGACTAGATACCAACTAGATTGATCTGTGAAATAGGTTCTATTTTAGTAAACAAGGCAAGAGTCTGCCCTGCCTAGTTTTATCCAGGGCGAAGTACTGATTTAACAAAAGGGTCGCCACTACCTGAATTCATGGTTTTGTAACCACTCATTTCGTTTCAGAGTGTGATGAGGACCGGCTTAGGCCTTTGTTTTCTTTCTTCTTCTTTTTCTTCTTCTTGGGTTGCACAGCCGAGATTCTCCGCGGTTTCACTGTGGGCGAAGATACGTCAGGGCCTGCATCCAAGTGATTGATATCATCCAGCACATTGGACTTGGACTCCATGCGTTCAAGTGTAGATATTAGATTTGTTCTATCACCTGAAAAACTCCCAAAGGGACACGATGCTCCTGATGATTTCTTTGGACTGTCTGTTTTTATCTCATCAAGAGATGGAAATTTGACTTCGCCCCAGTCTGCGAAATCGGATCCCTCTCCACCATTTGCAAAGAAATCTTCCTCAGGCAGTGTTTCGTTCAGTCCCACTGATGAGAAACCAGCAGCGGGATCGTACCATTCCCTGTGCTGGTACTTTTTGTAAATGAACTCCGATCGCTCTTCCAATTCGGTGTGCTTGTCTGGTTTAACGCTTCTATCATTCAGGTTCGCCTCAAAAATAGCATTCACTAGCTTATTTCCTCCTATTCTCATTGCTCTGAGCTCCTTTTCTTTCCCTACACAGCGAAAAGAGAAACAAACAATCTATTGGATTTTTTTGTCGCAGAGGATTCTTGCTAGAAATAGTCAAAGTAACCTTACATTCGTCCAGATTGGTACTTCGCACAAAGCATATATGCGTACCCATCCTCCGATGAGCTCCGCTACAGTGATAACAACAGAAGCATCCTATCGGTTCATCAAATGATGATCCAGGTGGAGGCACGATTAATGACGCCCAAGTTGGTCGCTTGTCTTTGCAATCCAAGCACACCGCGTTCTCGGGGATATTCATTAGCTCTCGGAGCTGTTGTTTCAGGACCTTTTGGGAAGACATTCTAGAGAGTTGGGTTGTGGCGGATGGAGTATTCGTTGATATCGTTCCTTTACTGGTATGGGTTTCTTTTTTCGAAACGCACATCGGCATGAGTCATTTGTGGTGCCCCTCAACAATTATTCTCCATCTCAGAAATGACGGCGACCATAATGTATCCGGCAGATCAGTAGTGCATACGGTATTGTACGTTACTACATTCTTAAAAGAGTGTTGCTTGCGTACGTCTATTTTCACTTGCAAGCTTTCCGGCTATCCGTTGCGAGTTCATTCTAATGTTTAGGACTAACTCAGCACATTCCATTCCACTTGAACGACAACCAACAGACGACCGACGGACGACCGACGGACGACCGACTAGGTGTACCAAACCAGTCCTCTCAATGGATGATTTGTCAACTAGCTCATCCGATCGCTTTGCCTCGGTGATCAACAGTGGTGTGGAGCTGATGTTACCGATCTTGCTGTACGGGAAGTAGTGTCTGTGGAAAGGCTGATAGTGCGACAAGTGCGACAATGATAAGAGTCCAAACAGCATCGACAACTTTAAATAGATGTAGAAAGCTGCGTTTCCGAAGCGAAGGTCTACAAGAGAATTATTCAAGTAGAGCATGGTTCAACCATCTCGCCACTCTCCAGGGTGGCTACGATGAAAATAAGAGTAAAAGAAACTCGCGAACCTCCGCGAGATCGATATCTTTACTTAATTCAAGGCTTCAAAATCGCTCCTCATATCGACACTACGACAACCGATCAAACCAAGTAAGATCCATTTCATCGTGGCTTCCTGAAGTCGTTCAAGATTTCTCAATTTGGGGTGGGACCGCCACGGTACTAAAGACGTTGCATGGAACTGATGGAACAATTCCATATTGGGCATGCTTTGCGCTCATGAACGCCATGCTGCGAACTGCGTTGATCCCACTTGTAATCTACAGTGCGAAAATGTCCTCAAGATTTGCCAAGGTCGCACCAGAAGTTCAATTCATCGTGACACTCTTTCAGAATGACTTAAAGAAAATGCGAGCCGAAGGCAAGAGCTTGTACGAGCAACGATACTTGTTTCTCCAGAATCTTCAAACGATCCGTGGCGTGTACAAGCTCCACAATATCAACCCTTTAATGGTGTTTGTGAGTCCTCTGGTACAGATTCCATTCTTTTACTACGCAGCAACTGACTTGAGGAAGATTGTGAATGGTGCCGACCCAGCTTTGGCACAGGAATTGACAGAATCCGGTTTCTATTGGGTACCCGACTTGATAGAACCCGATCCATGGTACGGTCTTCCCATACTTGCTGGGGCAATGCTATACGCAAACGTTGAAGTTGCCATTGGAAGGCGAAGCTTGAGCGGACCAGCTGCAGCAAAATCTGATTTTGCAGGATTTCTAAAAGATGCGTTTCAAACATTGGCAGTATTCATGCCCTGTTTGTCTTCTCAGTCTCCCGCCGGTCTTCAGATATACCTTGTTTCCAGCTTCACCTTCACCATATTCCAGAGCGCTGCACTTCGCAACGACCCAATACGTAAAATGATTGGGTTGCCTGCAATGGGAGAGGCACCAACAGAGCCCAAGTATGCCAAAGAATTCATGGAATTTAAAAAGTTAGAGCAAAAAGCAAAGGAGATTCGTGGAGACGGACCTGTATTGGGTCGAAACGTATTGGCTGTAGGCTTCGAAACCTCCTTCCCTGGAACGATGCGACCCAGCACCATCGAGACTCATGGAATGTTGCCGCCTGACATAGAACCTGCCCCGCTTCCCTCCAAACCCAAGCTGGATATGAAATCGGCACAAGAGGCATGGGGTGGTCAGTTCATTCATGGGATCTCTGCACCGCTTGAACAGTTGGAGGCGGATTGGGCAGAGAATTCGAAAGAGCAGCGAGCACGAGAAGTTGCAGAACTGAAAATGAAGGAATCAGAACAGGAGTACATGTTTCAAGCACCGGATGAGGCTATGGAGGCTGCTAACAAAGGAGTAGTGATTGTGCCTGAAGAAGCATTGAGTACGAATAAACCACCAGAAAAGATTGATGCTCGACAGTTCAAGAAGCGGGCTGCCAAAGCTACAAAGAAAGGCAGCCGAAAGTAGTGGCTTGGTGAGGTTTTCTACAATATTGATTCAGAAACAGACATACCATGTGCCAAAAAAACTATAATAATTAGAACTCATCACCTGCCAAATGCTCAGTCTCCTGAACCCTCTTGATAAACTCTTCCTTCTCAATGCAACCCTTGCACTCAACCCCACGCTCCGACAGAATGGACTTGAGTTGCTTAACACGTAGTTTGGAAATATCCTTCTTTTCCATCTTCTCCGTCTTTACTGGGAATTTGACAGTGCAGATCTCTGGATTATTCTTGGTGATGCGTTTGCAGACCTTCAGCGAAGGCATGCCTAGAGAGAACGGCTGTGCAACATCACGTTTGATGGGATCAATGTAGTAGCAAATTTTCTTTTCCCTGGCAGATAACGACTCTCCGTGGTTTTTGCAATAGTCGCCAATCGCCTTTTCAATCAAAGGCTTCTTGCGAGAGTCTTCCTTGTTCATTGACGCACGGATGTCATCCATAACCTTAACACAGACTACAAGCAGCCGCAGCAACAAAGCGAACAACAAGTTGAGTATCACAGTAGAAGGACGACGCCGATCATCTCCCTGCATAAAGTGCACAACCGCCCCAACATGAGACTCCGATTCCTGCATAGACCAATGACCCACCTTCGCATTCCTTCACTTCCTCCGCCAGAGCAAGGTTGGCTGTGTATGCAAGACACGCGATCAATACAGAGACGAACTTCATTTTCACTGAAAAAGAAATTCAAAAATGACTTGGAAATGACGGTTGGCGATTGTCGACGGTTTGTTTGTGTGCAGTTGCTGGGGCAGTGGACAAGTTGGAACGCAACATGTTGCGGCCTCCATCGCTTTCTCAATGGAAAAAAGTGTGTTGCCCTTCCACGTGGCGTATAGCTACACTCACGTCCACGTAATGTGGTAGGAACCCACGACTCGATCGTGACTCAAAGGAAATCGTACGCACGTACGACGTACGTCCTACCGCCAGGTGGTGAATTCTTGATTTCTTCTTGTTTGTTCTGTTGGGTTCAGGTTCAGATTAGCACTCTGTAATAGTGTGAGAGTTGACACCTTCTGTTGCTCACATAGCATACCAAAGACAAAATGAAACGAAAAACACAGATCTCCAAAGCGAGGCTTTCAATGGTCTTCCTGTGGCTATTGTCATCAGGTGTTGCCCTGAAGAGTGAAATAAGATCCAAGCCCTTGTTTGGATATCGTGGCGGCGCCATTCCAGGAGGGGAATCGTCCGCAAGTGGAAAGAATACGACAGTGGAAAAATACGTTGCGGCAATGAAAGAAAAAGATAGAAATGTGGACGACGAAGGTTATACTGATGATGGTGGTGCTGATGCTGATTCTTCTGAGGAACCATCGTCTTCTGCAACTACAGAAAGCAGCCCACCGGCTGTTGTGGCAGTCAAATCACACGCGCAGAAAAAGTCGAACGCAGTTGGAGATCCAGATGGGAATGATGATGATTCGGATTCTGATACTTCAGATTACAGTGAAGAATGGGAAGAACTAGAAGGGTTCGACGGTTTTGAGGACGGGGAGAAGAAAGCGGACCATCAGGTACAGATTGAAGTTGAACTCGTTGAGGATGAGAATGGAATCGAGCAGCAAACTTCCACGAAATCAGGAGGAGGAGGTGTTGGAGTGCGCTTAGGCCGCATGGCCAATAGACGTAGAAATAGGAAGGATTCTTGGCGATCTACCACGGCCACCCCCTCCCAGGAGCAGGCAATGCTGCTTGAAGCTTGGATGCCACATATTTACTTTCCGCCAACCTCCGCTGCTAAGTCTTATCTATCCGAAAATGCAAGATTGCTTGATGCTTCCTCCAAGAATAGATTAGATCGGCGGACTTTGTATGCTGGCTTGCTATTGGAGTGGGGCACGAGTACTGGCAGCAAGATTACGAGCCGAACTCGAAAATATGTTTCCACCTCGGCAGCTCAGACGCTTCAAGCTGCTCTATCCATGGCAACCCAACCCCAGTGGCGACAGTCTGCACCTAGAACAAGTGGTATTCGACTGTACGAAGATGAAGAAGTCGGAAAATCTTGTACTTTGGGAATGCAAGAAACTATTGCTATGGCCTTGGTACGTTCTCCCGTCTTCAAGTTGTTTTGAGTTCGACAGTCAGCTCACGTAAACGTTATTCTTTCTCAAATTAAAGGCGCATTCCCTTGGCTGTGGAATGCTGATTATCGATGATAATATTTTGAATAAAGTTAGGCAACAAATGGCACGGAATGGATTCGCAGATGATTCTATCAAACCTGCGGCACTTTTACAATCCTTGTTAACTATGGCCAAGGAAGGAACTCTGAAACGAGGGAAGAATTCTGGATCAATCTCTTCGTGTATGAAGCGGGACTTGGAATTAGAACTTGATGATCCTTTCGACGAACGCGCTTCCGTTAGTTGTCATGACATGGAGAAGTGGGAAGAAGCCTGGGAGAGTATTGATGCTTCATCTGAGGGTACTGAGGATGAACCGTTGCCTCTACTCTTATTTATCCGCACAACTAGTTCAACCTCATTGCTGAAGAGCAAATCTGCGATGGAATTATTGATTCAGGAGAGCACCTCTGCGGATAGCATTCATTTGATAACTTTAGGCAAGGGCATCGATGCAACAACGAGAACTCTTCCACAGGACGTGTCTCAACCCGATCCGCAGTCCATGCAGGAAAGCGTATCAAGAGGTCTCCCAGGTCAGATGCCTTTCAGTGGCTTTTCTCCTCATAACCAGAATGCATCAGGCCAATTTGATCCCGAGGGTTCCAGGCGGTTCAATTTCTTCCTTGCAAGAACCATGGATCAGAATGGACAACCAGGTCTCCTCGGAGCAATTGCTCCTCCACAGGCAGGAAATATGTTTCCGTATATGATGGCCATGCAAGCACGTGAGCGGTCACAATCCGAGGATCCTAATTCTCCAGGCAAGGCAGAACTAGAAAGATGGGCAGAAGTGCTGAACCACAATATGCAAAACGACATTCCTCCACCGCAATTCTTCAACGCAACATTGGGGGTTGCTGGAAATGGAGAGGACAACCAGTCTCCTGTTGATCTACCTCTGGTTGAGCAAATGCTGCAACAGGCCATGGCAGATTTGATTGATCGGCTTGCACAAATGGCAGTGGAAGACGAGGCCGCACTTCCAGACAAAGAGCTTTCACCAGATTTGTATAAGGCATTTGGCCAAGTTCTCCGAAATGAAAATCTGAGGAAAGGCATTTCAGAGAATCTTTCGCAAGCAGCACGAGCGCTGGCAGACCCAAAGTGTCAGGGTGTCATGTTGAGCATCTATGTCCCTCCTCCAAACCATGGAATGAGTGGAAAGCCATCAAGTCCTCCCCAAGGTAACATGGGTGGTTGGTTTCAAAAGATATTGCACAATCAAGAAGACGCCATAGAAGCTAGTGATGACGAAGACATGCAAAAGAACAAGCAGAAAAGGGCGCGAACAATTGCAGCGGCTGCAGCGATGATGGCAGCAAACAAGTCGCCAGAGAAGAACAAATCGTCGGAAAACAAAGCCATCCGCAATCTTTCCAAGCTTGAGTCGATTTGTAGACCTGTTGGTATCACAACACCAGAGGACCCAGTCCGCGCAAAGGCATGGGATTCTTGGATCTCTCGGGAGCGAGGGGCAGTGATTTTCCGAAAGAACAGAAAGGCATTGAACGAGCTGCTTGCCGGTCGTAATCTTGCTCTGGAACAACGTACAGGGACGCTTGGAGCTGGATCTTCGCTGCGTCAAATGTTGAGTGTGCGTGACATATCTGAAGAAATGGAAAGCGTTCTCAAATGCGCAGTGGAACTAGAAGCAGCAAAAATTCGACGCCAGGACAGATCGCAGCAATCTCGTAGTCGAGAAAAAAGTCTGGAAGTTGATGATTCACTGAGCCAACTCGTTGTTCCTGAAGATGAGCCAGTAGAGGGCAAAGAAGGCGCAAGCTCGTCGTCATCCGAAGCCGCAAAATCGAAGAAGAAGAAAACTCTGCAGTTCGTTCATCCATCAAGCTTGGAGATGGCATTGTCGACTACATGCAAGTTGAGCCCGTCCCCTTCTGGAGGACTTTCTGTTTCTAGCGCTCCTGTTCCCCATCGCAGCAAAGAAGAAATTGCTGCAATGGCACAAGACAAGCATGAAAGAGCATTGCTGTCACAGGTAGTTTCTCCCCAAGATATTGGAGTAACTTATGATATGATTGGCGGTCTTACAAACGTGAAAGAGCTTTTGCGACAAAGTATCACTTATCCGCTCAAGTTTCCTCACCTTTATAGCGAAGGTATTGCGAGAGAAGCTGTCAAAGGTGTCTTGCTATTTGGCCCGCCTGGTACGGGAAAAACTATGCTTGCCAAAGCTGTTGCAACGGAAGGCGGAGCTAGCTTTCTTAGCGTGGACGCATCCTCGGTAGAAAACAAATGGTTGGGAGAATCGGAAAAGAATGCAAAGGCTGTTTTCACTCTTGCTCGACGATTAGCTCCATGTGTCGTGTTCATCGATGAAGTCGACTCCCTCTTGTCGAGCAGAGAAGGAAGCTCTGATGATTCGGCTCATGGAACATTGACCAGTGTGAAAACAACTATGATGAGCGAGTGGGATGGATTGAATTCTGGAACCAACGGTTCTGGTGATCGAGTGGTAGTGATTGGATCTACAAACAGGCCGTTTGATCTTGATGAAGCAGTCCTCCGAAGATTTCCCCGTCGCATCCTCGTAGACTTGCCAGACCTTGCAACACGGAGAGAAATCCTCGAGGTTACACTTGCTGAAAACCGCTTGGACCCGAGCGTCAACTTTACTCAAATAGCAGAGCGGCTCGAGGGCTACACTGGTTCTGATATCAAGGAGGTCTGTCGAGAAGCAGTTGTACAAATCAGTCATGAACAAGCACGATTGCTTGATCAAGGTTACCTGGATGCCAAGAGTGACGTTGCAGAAGCTTCACTTCGCAGATTGCGTCCAGTCACTATGGACGATTTTGACAGCGCTCTCAAGAAGCTCAAACGCAGTGTTTCGGAAAAAGGCCGAGAGCTTGCTCGTGTTTGGGAATGGAATGATGAGTATGGTGAGATCAAGAAAGACAAATCAAATCATCTACCACAGCTGATGAATATGTATTTATAAGGCAACTCTTTTACTACACCACACCCTATTATAGTGCGTGACTGATCGATCAAATGGCTTGAGAAAGTTCTCCTGGCGTGGACATACAACTGTTTGTTTAACACCTCATGTCGCAGGAGACATATGAAACGTCCCCAACGGACGAACGTAGACTCATACCAGTTGTGTTTATACGTAGATTTGAGGCAACTGGAAACCCTGGACCCACCAGTCTTGGGTGTGAAACGCCAAGTCTCGAGACTTTCCATCGAACAAACAAATCGACAAGCCGTTGCCACAGGCTGGGCGGAGGTAAAACTCCAAAGGAACCTCTCGCGAGGCCTTCATAATATACCATGGACCCACCTGAGATTGAAAACCATGGCGAAGAAAATACATTTCCTGGAACTGTGTCAGATTATTTCAGCACGAGCAACGGGTACTCGGGAGAAAGTTACTACGAGGACGAGTCTCAGACATATTACAGTGAAAATCTGGGTGAAGGAGATACATCACGGCAGGATTCCTACGTAACTAGTGGTGATGAGTCTTCCGTACATGATTCGACAAACTCCTATACCAGAAGTGAGGCACAAAGCACTTCCTTTGAGGGAGACTCGTTTGCCGCAGACTCCTTCCACAGTTCTGACAACGAACAAAGTCAGCAACACCAACAACAACACCCACCCTCTCAAGGCCCCCAAACCAGCTCAGACGAACTTTTGGCAAATGACTATAGAAAAGAGTTTGAGGACCTCCTTGAACTCGCCGAGAATGGAGACAAGCTCACTGATGAAGAAGAAGACCGGTTGTACTTTCTTGAGCTGTTTGCTCGAAGACGGATAGGGGAAGACCTGGATGAAGAGGAAATGTTGGATCTCGAAGACTGGATGCGAGAGGAAGAGAAGCATCTCTTAGATGAGAAGAATTCAGTAGAACAGCGAGGACTATCAGAGACCATTGTAGAAGACAGAGAAGTCTCTGATCACGGAAGTGAGAATGGGAGTGCAAGCCGACACAGCAGCCATGGATCAACGTCATCAAGAACACGCAAGTCAGACTCATCACAACACTCCGCCGGTGAATCAGAGATCGACGAAGAAGAACTACAAGAAGATGAAGAGAAGAGCTCTTCTTCCCCCACTCGTCAATCTGGCAGTGATGGTTTTGGTGTTGATTCATCCACGGATTTAAATGATTTCCACAATGCAAGTATCGGAAATGTACGTGGTGTGTCTCAAGATTCCTTGTTTCCTGCAGCAGTCAAACCTTTTTATCCAGCTGGGACGACAGTAGACACTGAAGATTCCAACGTTGACTCTGAGAGCTCCGGTTCCGCCTGTCCTCAATCTGGCAGTGGTGGGTTTAGCGTTGATGCATTTGGAGACAATTCTGGTTTTCAGGATGGAACCATCGGAAAAGCAAATGGTGTGTCTCGAGGCTCGGTGGTTCCTGCTGCAGCCAGAGGTATTGATCAAGCTGACGCGATAGTGGACGCTGAGGATTCTAGCGTCGATTCTGCGAGCTCTGAGTCCGCGCCAAATCAAGCTGACGGTGACGCATTTGGTGGTGATGCATTCGGAGATAGTGATTTCTTTCAGGATGGAACTACCGGAAATGCAGGTGGAGTGTCTCAAGATTCGGTATTTCCTGCCACAGCCAGAGCTTTTGATGAAGCTGAGGCGACAGTGGACGCCGAGGATTCTAGCGTTGATTCTGAGAGCTCCGAGTCCGCGCCTCTGCAATCTAACCGTGATGCATTTGGAGACAATAATTTCTTTCAGGATGGAACTGCAGGAAATGTGAATGGTGTGTTTCAAGACTCTTTGTTTCCTGCCGCAGCCAAAGCTTTTGATGAAGCTGAGATTTCAATGAACCCTGAGGATTCTAACGATGATTCTGAGATCTCTGGTTCGGCCCCTTCTCGGTCTAGCAGTGGTGGTGATGCATTTGGAGATAATAATGTCTTTCAGGATGGATCCATTGGAAATGTAAATGGTGTGTCTCAAGATTTGGTGTTTCCTGCCACAGCCAGAGCTTTTGATGAAGCTGAGGCGACAGTGGACGCCGAGGATTCTAGCGTTGATTCCGAGAGCTCTCGTTCTGCGCTTACTCGATCTGGCAACAGTGATGGGTTTGGTGCTGATGCATTGGGAGATTTTAGTGATTTTCAGGATGGAACTAACAGAGACTTAGATGGTGTGGCTCAAGACTTTCTGTTTCCTGCCATACCCAAAGCTCTTGATCATGCTGAAGTGAAAACGGGCGCTGAAGATTCCAACATTGATTCTGAGAGCTCTGATTGCGCATCTCCTCAATCTGCCACTGCTGGCTTCGGTGGTGATGCATTCGGCAACTTTGGCGAGTGCCAGAGCAACGAAATCATCGGAGCTCCAGATGGCATCGCTGAAGATTCAGTGTATCGTGCGAAACACAAACCGGTTGAGAAACCTGGGGCGACCGTCAACAATGACTCTGATAGCTCTGCTCCCGCCACTCTGCAATCTGACGGTGATGGCTTTGGTGATGATGCATTCTATAGCTCCAATGCTGGTCACAGTGAAACTATGAGAACTGCGTCCAATGAGACTCAAGGCGCAGCGTTTCCTGAGATTGGCGAAGCTTTCCATCAAGCTGAGGCTATTGCCGACGCTGAGGACAATGACTCCAACGATGGTTCTGAGAGCTCTGCTTCTCCACAATCTGATAGCAAAGGCTTCGGTGGTGATGCTTTTGATAGTTTCGGCACTTTTCAGAGTGAGTCTTCAGACTTAATGTTTCCTCCAACAAGCGGAGCATTCGAAGAAAATGAGAAGACAGTTGACACTGAAGATTTCAACAATGATTTCGAGAGCTCAGCTATCAGTCGTTCACAATTTAACAGCGATGGTTTGGGTGGCGATTCATTCGGAAGCTTTGGAAAATTTCAGAATGAAACAAACGAAGACGCACATATTGTTTCGCGAGACTCGACATTTTCTGAAGTAGACGAAGAGATGGGAAGTGATGAGGCAGCGTTTGACGCTAGAGAGTCGAACAATTCTTCTCACAGTCCTTCTTTCACTCCTTCGCAATCCGAGATGGAAGAACAGGTATCCGAATCTGATAATTCCGTTGATGATGAGAATGATGAAAGTATGTGGAACACAAGTGGCAGGGACACGAGTAGTGTTACGTCGAAACATTCTCGTCATACAGAACTGGACTTCGAGGATGGCGAACAAAGCCCCAGGATGGGTATGCTCGACGATTCTAGAGAGTTTCGAGGTCGAGGAAGCATGAACAAAACAGAAGGACCAGATGGAACCAGAAAGGAGCCTGGCAATGACGTCACAAAGACAGATACTGCATTTGACAATGGTGGCGTTCAAGATAATCACTGTTTGGGATCTGATATTATGTCATCTGCCGAAGATCAAGAAAGCTTAGAAAGCGGTGACATGACTGAAGAGGAAATGATGGATAGTGACGTAGAGACAGAAAGCAGATCTAGCCGAGAGTCAAGTGTGGAGTCAAGAACAGCGTCAATGGAATCACACAGATCAAAAGAGTCATCCAATTCTAGTGACACATACGAAAATGAAGCTCCAAGATCCCTTGCAGAAATTGAAGCCTGTCAGAGTGGTGAAAGTGACCATGCTTCAGGAACAACCAGAGACAAATCTTTGACATCAGAAAATAATTTACATGGGAGGGAGGACACTGAAAAGAATGATCCTAGTGGGGATGAAAAATGTGAGTCAAAAAAATCCAAGAGGTCCACTGAGTTCAATGGGTCGTCATTTGAGATCGCTTTTGATTCAGAATCTGGTTCCCAACAATCCAAATTTTCTCATTTCTCGGCAGACCCAGAGAATCAGCCTTTTTTCCCTACTGAAAGCAATGAGCTCGAAACCGAACGCTTGGATCCTTTTCCCACAACACGGGAGTCATCTCAATGCCATACGTCTGAGGGGCAAGCATCTGATGAGGTCAGAGGGTCGACATGTTCTACACAAGACATCAACGCGCCTGTATTCGGGGTTGATGACAGCTTTGATGGTCCTGGTGACGAAGGCGTAACCTCTAATGTTGGTTCCGTGGCATCCAAGGCGCAAACAAGCGAAGTGACTTTGTCGGATCAGTCTTCAGCTCGATCAGAACGCTTGATGGCATCGAATGTACCTGTCGCAGAACCATCTCAGCCGGATCGTTCATTCAATGGGAAGAACGGGTCTCAGACTTCAGAAGCAAATTCGCTCTTGTCATCTTCGGCTAAACGATCGACAGCTCTCTCTCCAGGCTCGCATGGAGCATCTCTTTCTTCCGCTTATTCCGGTTCAGATGAGGAGTATTCATCTGGATCAGAGGAAAGGAATGAAGGAGAAGACTCGTGGTCTCAGTTGGACCAGCCAGGATCTCCCAGTACACCTCAGTCTATGGATTCTTCATTTCGCAGAAGTGCCAACCAACGTCCAAGCTCTATCACATCACATTCTCAGTCGTCCAAGAGATCAACTCTTTCAGCAAGTGCTTCCAACCGTTTTCCTGCAAAGTCAGATTCTACCTTTCCAGAATCACCCGTCCTCTCGAAAGCAAATGATCAGAAAACACGTACACCAGGTGAATCAAAGGAATCGGAACCAGGATCAGGAAAGCAGTTTCAATCGGAAGCTTCAGCCAAGTCGCTGTCACTGTCTCACCGCTCCATTTCCCAAACTGAAGGCTTCGAACACTCGGACTCGCGGTCAGTCGAAAGTGAAAACAATGGAGCGGGTGATAGTTATAGCCGAGAAGCTCCTGAAAATGGGTCTGTGCCGCCGAGACATTCTGAATCCTTTGCTGCTGGATCTCTCGGAAGTCCTGGCGAATCGCAACCCAACGGACTTGCGAAGGAGCTGTCACCGACGGGAGAAGATTTAAAGAGTGCAGGCTCAATCGACGAAAGGAGTTGTGCCACAAGTGCTGAAAGGAGCGTCAGGTTCGATATGACCCCAAAGAGTCAGAAATCAGAGTCTTCGTTACATCTCGGTGATGTTTTTGGAAAGCCCAGTACTTTCTTTGATGGCAACTCACAATCTACAAAGAGCAGTGCTTCAAAGAGTGACACAGAATTGTCGCAGAAAAAATCACGGAATAGCGCAGTCCGTCCTAAAAAACCGAAGAAAATCAGAAGTGGAAAAGAAATGGAGGAACGGAGGAAAAAACGAAAGAAGCGCAGACGCCTTAAGAAGAAGGCAAAAAGCCCAGCGCTAATGGACTTGGTTGCCAATGTAAATGACGCTATAAGTGAACTGGAAAACTATGAAGATGAGACAGGAGAGACAAACATGGATAATTCTGCACAGCGCCTACTACGGGGTTTTGATGCACTTGTTGGCATCTTTGTGCAGCTCTCTGATGAAATCGAGCTGATGGTAACTTTCAATGGATTAAAGAAGAAAGAAGAAGATATTTTTGAACCACACCAAGCTTTGAAAGAAGTTTTGAGCTTTGCAGAAAGCCTAGATCAACTGTTTGCTGACCTGAAGCCAATTCTCCTTGATTGCTTGGAAGAAGCGCCGGATGAAGAAATGGACGACATGCTGTTTCGACTGAATTCGTTGGTCGACCTCCTTTGCGAGACCTCGCATCGTGTCGGAGAAAGGCAGGAGTGGAACTATCGGGTTGAGACAGTTTTTGTCACGCTATTTGAATTGATGGAACTCGAAACACTTGAGCTTCAATGTTACTTTGACGACGTGGACGTGCCGGAGCAAGGTGTGTCAGCAAGCATCTATGAAGCGTGGTCTGAAACTGGTCATATCGAAGAACTAGGGGCATTGCAGCTAGCCACAAATGATCCCTTGATTTTTCGTCAGATTTGCTATGAGGTCATGGTAAGCACCGACCAGTGGTGTCCTGATGTAACAATGCTAATGGAGATTTGTGAAATAGACGCAACTATGCTGGAAGAAGAGCCAGATCCTGATTATTTAAAAGAAGAAGACCTGGCTCCAATTCCAGAAGCAGCAGAACACGTTCTCGACAAAATCAACGGAGACCCTCTTCCACGATCAGCAACATTGGCCAGCATCCTTCGCAGAATTCTCCCCCCACGAGCTATGACAGATCTGACTCTTCTCGACCATTTCACAAGTATTCGCAACACGTTGAATAGCCCCCTTGGTCTCTCTGCCACCAACATTGTCGCGATTTCTTCCGCTGCAGAGGTGGTGAATGATCCCGAGGCCTTGGGTGTTGGCGGTACGGGGAAAACGACTTTGGCGGCAATGGTTGCAGAACATCCTGACGTAAGGCGCTATTTTATTGATGGCGTTGTCTGGATACATGTCGGGGAGAAGGAATTGACCTACAGCCGTTACACACATTGCCTTCGTGATTTAGTTGCCCAGCTGGATTTTTATGAAGGCGAGCCCCTTTTTGCAGAGCTCATCCATACCCCTGGGGAGTGCTTGACCAAACGAAGACGGCGAGAAGAGGGATTCATGATTTACGCCCGTGACACTATTGTGGAGCTCTTGGAAGATCGTAGTGTCTTGATTATTTTGGACGACATTTGTTTCGAGCCAGATCTTGATTGGTTTGACTTTGCACCAAATCCGGAAGGCTCTCAGGACGGCAGTGCCAGTGACGTAGCGTTGCTGGTGACCACTAGGGTCCGCAATTTACTACCTGCTGCTGACACGGTCGAAGTTGATATGCTTGACGAGGCTGATGCCATAAGTCTATTGATCCAAGAGTCAGGACAACTTTCACATACTCTGATGGCGGAGTCGAGAGAGGCACGTTCCGTTGTCAGAGAGTGCGCGTATCACCCTTTAGCTGTCAAGAGTGTCGGGCGGTGGTTAAATCTCAAACATGCTACAGCAGGAGTCGTCAGCAGCGTTGAGGAGATACACGCAGAAGTAGTAAAGACGATGGACAATATATTCGAGGGAGGCGATCACTCCGGGACCGACATGATGTATGAGATTTTGAGCCTTAGTATGTCACCAGCAATCAATGAAGAACCGACAAACATCATTAAGTTTTGTTTTGCTGCTTTTGTGGTTGTCTTCTGCAACAAAGAATATATTTCCGATTTCGCTTTGAACGAACCAAATCCCATAATTCCAATGGACACTGCAGAGCTTCTCTTTGAAACTCTACTTGAAATCAATGAAAGTTCTTTGCTACAAGAAGGAAGCCGGTTTTATGCGCAGAAGGACCAAGCCGCTGTTCTAATTCCGGAAGCGCTTTCTGCGCTTGGTATTATGAAATTTATCACGTATGACGATGAAGAACCTGAAGACGAACAGAGGTTTCTTCAAGTGATGCACTCAATCCACCATGAGTATGGAGAGTACTTGTGCTACGAGGAACCAGCCTTGAAGGAGCTTACAAGAGATGCTGAACAGGAATGGAACAGGTCCTTGGTCGAGGCTTCTCTGAAAGAAGTCGAGGAATGGGATATGGATCTAGCGGACGCCGGCCATAGTTATGCTCTGGAAATGATCATTGCACACATGATTCGAGGTGGAATGTATGGCGAAGCGGCCGATCTTTTAGCAAAGAAGAGTTTTGTCCGAGGGCGGCTGTTGTCGTTAGGTCGTGAAAATGCTACAAGGCGTCACATCAAAGATTGTGAAATGCTGTCAACTAAGCTAAACGAGGGAAGGTCCAAAATTTCCAAGCTGGAGCCGCGTATCGTAATGAAGCACGCATATCAAGCCCTTGGGAGTCAGCTATCTATGGATTACGATGACGAAATCATTGAGGACCCTCGAATCAAGGATATTGAGATTGCTCGAGCACATCACGAGATTGGGTTTTCGCTGGCGGAGAATCGATGCTGGGATGCCGCGATTGCACATTGGGAAACCAGTCAGGAGCTATTGGAGAAGGCTTTGGGAACTGTAGAGGTTGTCGCAGGGATCATGCACAATATTGGGGTAGTGTATGCGGAAATGAACGAATACGAACAAGCACTTGATTCCATCAAACAGTGTCTGAGGATCCGGGGCACAATACATGGTGAGCAACACATCCTCTATGCTCAGACTATCCAACGGATTGGAGACATATTTTTGGCTATGAGCGACTACAATGAAGCAGTTGAGAGTTACAACTGGGCGCTTGACGTCATGTACAAAGAGCCTGCTTTGCACCGTGTGGAAATCGGAGAAATTCTGGACAACAAGGGCACAATTCACTACAGCAAGGGAGAAACTGACGAAGCACTTAAGTGTCATAAGGAAGCACTCCAATCCAAGCAGGTGGACCTTGGAGAAGATCATCCTGAGCTGGTGGTCACATATCGCCACATCGGCAACTGTTTATCGGACCAAGAAGACGTTGACGATGCCATTATTCACTTGGAGGAGGCCATCCGACTTTTGGAGCTCGACCTCGATGGCGGTCCGGAGAGAGATTCTGATATTCTAACGATAGAGGGCATAATTCACAATTTGGAGGGAAATCAAGACTATGGCTTAGAATGCTATGAAAAGTCGCTGCAAATTCTTGTTTCGAAAGTGCCTCATCGGAAAGAAAAGGTGGCATCTCTTCTTCACTTGATTGGGTGCGTCTATCTGGTGAATAAGGAGCATAAGAAAGCAATGAAATTGTTTGAAGAGAGTTTGCAGGCTAGGCGAAAGGTCCTTGGTTTTGTACATCTGGACGTCGCCAGCACTTTGTACAATATGTCGTTTCTGCATCAGACTAGAAATCGACTCGAGAAGGCACTTAAGTGTTTGGAAGAAGCTCTCAAAATTCGCCAGCTTCGCCTACCTGACAGCGAAAAAGTTGCCGTAACCCACGAGAAGATTGGTTCTTTAGCCAGAACCATTGGCAAGACAAAGAAAGCACAAATTGCGTTTGAATCGGCTCTGGAGATTCGAAAGCTGATACATGGCGAACGACACGAAGCGGTAGCCACAGTGCTGCAAGAGCTAGGTGATCTTATGGATGATATTGGGGATTACGAAACTGCTATGCTCCAATATATTGATGCTCTAGACATTCGCCGAAATCGTCTTGGGCTTGATCATATTGCCGTGGCAGAAACTTTGTATAGTATGGGCTACACGCTTCACAACAAAGGTGAAGTAGATCGCGCATTGGTTTGTTTCGAGGAGTCGTTGAGTATCAGACGTTATCAATTGGGCGAAGACTCAATGGAGGTTGGCGACACACTAAACATGATGGGATATTTGAAGGCGAAACGAGGCGAGCTGGATGATGCATTGACTACATTATGGGATGCTCTTCGAATTCGGAAACTTCAGGAAGACAACGTGAAAGTCTCAGAAACTCTAAAGAATATTGGAAACGTTCACCGAGAAAAGAAAGAGCACATCCTCGCGGTGAGGTGTTACGAAGAATGCTTGCGCATTCGCCGCACTGAACTTGGAGAAGAGCACGAGAAGGTAGCGGACGCGCTCATTGCAATGGGAAACGTATTCGGAGACATGAAACAGAACGACGACGCGATGCGATCATATCAAGAGGCGTTGCGGATTCGAACATTGGTGTTTGGAGAGCAAGATGAGAGTGTTGCTGCAGTTTTGCAGTACATGGGAAGTATGGAATTGCGAGCAGGTAACCATGAAAGGGCTCTGGATCTACTGACTGAGTTTATCAGGATCCGACGCGACAACAACACAAAGAATGATGGTGACTTTGTAAACGTGCTATTCTCTATTGGGAGTATTCATAAGCTGGAGGGAAATTTAGAAGAGGCTCGACGGTGCTGGATGGAAGCATATCGAAATCTTCAAGAATTGGGTCTAGAAGAAACGAATCCACAGATTGCATCAACGCTGCATGGTATGCTGCAACACGAAATGAGAGAAGCCAACGAAGTAGACCAGAAGAAAAATGCTGCCCTCACATTCTTCGACAAAATCGCTGCCAAGACAAAAGAGCTCGCAAAGGATGAGAAGCGTCTTGGTGGAAAAAAGAGGCGAAAAGGAAAAGGAATCCAGCTCTAAATATCCTGTATTCCATCATTTTTTCCATTTACACGTTTTGGTTTGTTCTAGTAGTATGTCAAACCATCATTTTTGGGAGGCCGACATCCTGCGTTTCACCCTGAGACGCGCAACTCTGTCGTTTTCAGTCCGGAGTGCGACGTAGAGTTTCGTTGCCATGTCACAATCCAGCGGACCGTAGAATGCTTCCCTCAGTTGTTTCTTTGACAGTCGCATTGCCAGTCGACCGTTAATATTCGCAGGAGTAGAAATGCCGTTTAGATTTTTTCTTTTCATCCAACTATAGAGTTCCTCATTCGTCCACTGCCTGGGCAAGGCTAGGTCCTCCACGCCCAGAGAAAATTTTGAATCTCTTGATGTACTAGTTTGAAGCGACCGAGGTTTTGGCTTATATCCCCTCATTACATTTCCAATTGATGACAATGTCGAAAGGGTAAGTTCGGTTTCTGAAGCAAGTGGCGACATAGTAACGCACACACACACATGTGATCCTCTTGTTTCCAAAACTTCTTTCATCAGCTTGGTCAGATTGTTGAAGTTTCTGAAAGGATTTGTGATTGTTCTCTGTGATATTTTTGCGCTGATACATTCCAGAAGAGCATCGTATGGTGACACGGGTTTCTTAGGATCAACGGATGGACTCCATATCTGACCTGGTTCAGTAGCGGGACACTCCAATACCGTAAGACACCCACTCTTTCTTCTTTCTTCCTCTTTTATTTTTATCTGACACAGCACGAAGGAGCTTCCATCACTCTTTTTACGGATGCTTGTTCGCATTGCAAGTCTCCGGCGTGCATTGGATATTAGTCTTATCAAAGCTGACGTGTTGGAAGCTGTAGCAGTTTTCGCACCTTCCAATTGAAAATACCCGGCCTCTTTATTGACAACATTGACAAAGGAACCAGGAGAGAGCAAATCGTAACAATTCTTGTCAGTCACTTCAACATACTGAAGAGACACAAGTCTGCTGCTTCCCGACCGAAAGATATCGTTAGAAGCCCATTCTGAGATATCTGCCATTGTTTGTGTCTTGCCTGATCCAGGACTGCCACACACCACAATGGTTGCAAAGCCTCCCTTCTTTGCCACATCCACGAGTGGCTCGACAACTCTGACGTAAAACTCGCCCGTTGGCAGGTGTTCAGAAACAGCTTCGTTACATCGAAAGGTATGAGAAGTCAGATCTTTGGTCTTTGAATCGGGCAAGACTTGAGTTTTGTAAACCAATATTCGACCTGGATTTGATGTGTCAGTGTTGACAACATCGTATTCCCCAACCTTCCTTTCTTTTTCGGTGATGGGACGCTTTCGAGCCACAAATGTCACTCCATTCCCTCCAAACCTCTTGTGACTCTTCCCTGATTTTGGCCCCAGGAGCTTGTCTCTCATTTTTTGCTTCTGAATCATGTGTGAGAAGTCTCTTGAAAACATCATACGAACATCTTTTTGGTCCAACCTTTTGGAAGTGAAAGCCTCGCTTTCATTGTTTGGCACCAATGGCCCAATGTCGTCGTCACTAGATTGGGATCCAGATCCAACGGAAGGCTGCTTGATGTTGTCTCGTGATGGAGTCTGTCGATAGGCATTAGGACCAGCAGGATGATTTGTTGTGTTTTCACTCCCTCTAGTTGTCTGTTTTCTTTCTGGTCCTTCTCTGGATTCTAACAGTCGGTCTCTGTACTCTCTGGAAGCCGTTCTAGTAGAATCCGAGGGTTGGCGCTGCTGACGCAATGTGAATAGGTTTTGTCGTCTTGGTTCGCTTTTTAGAGTAGTCCCTCGATCCACTCCAGATACTCGTGAAGACGCTGATCCTGTACTCCCTCCAGATCGTGGTGGTGGCGGGCGAGAGATGGATTGATTGGCAGTAATGTTATGAAATATGCTCGCATATGCTATGGCGGGTGGTTTGAATACCGCATGCTGTTTTTGTGCTGATAGCGGTGGCGTTGTTGTTTGGAATTTCTTGGCAGTCGTCTGAGCTTCCTGTTTGGAACGCACGGCCAGGGACGAAAAATCAAAGCTCGTCGCCGGAGCTGTGAAGTCGGCTGATGGGGAATTTGATCGTGGTGACCTAGTCATTGTCGCCGTTGAATGATTCGACGGAGAGAAGTCGAATTTAATAGTGGGCGAGGGAATCCTTAAAGATCGTTCGGGCTGAAACTTGGGTGAAAAGGAAAAGTCAAACTCAGATCTGTCGACGGACTCTGATGGAGTAGCTAGATTGGAGTCACATAGATCGATTAGTTCTGGAGTGTTTCTTATCACTGGTGCAGAAACATCCATGTGGGAAATATCCAAGTCTTCCAGTCGAATAGGATTTTCCGCACTCCTTCCTTCTTGGCTAACTGCTGGAGCGACAGGTAGTGTATTCATATTGCGACTGCGGAACGCAGTACTTGTATCCTGTCGAGATACGGTCTTGGCTCTTCCGTAGCAATTCACTTCTACTGGTGTTGGAAGCTGTTGCATTTTCGTAGTGGAAACAGGAGAACGATCCCTTGGATATTGGGACGACATAGGGCTAGGTGCTCGACGGGTGGGAGGATCTAGTGTTCTCCTTGAATGCTTACTCGTGATCGGTCTAACCTTTGGAGAATCCATGGGCTGTCTCCTTGTGGCTTTTTCCGTTGGAAGATTCTCTTTGATTTCAGTGGTACTATTCACAACACCAATTCTTCTGGGTACAGAGCCAAAGCTATAGGTGGAAGAAGCGAAGGAACTGCTAGGAAACAACGTGGCCGCCGCTGGTCTGGGAGGCCGCTGAGTTGTCGAAGTGGCGAGCATTTTGTTCGCATCTGCTTCAGATGCTTTTTGAGCGCTACGAAACCTTTCCCACTTCTTTAACTTCCTTTCTCTTTCTTCTTTGGTCTGTGGGTGATTGCGAGTTCTGATTTGATTTTGAGCAGTGTTCACATACTTCGAGAGTGGCGTTTCCCCCAAAGGAGTTTTTTCCACATCCGGAGCTGCTTGATCTGTTGGTCCACTCTTGTACTTCATATCTTCTTCTGTAATATCAATACCACGTAAAGGCTTCTGCTGTGAATTGGAAAAGGACGATGTCGCTGTGCTCGTCGGCGATGTGCTCAAAGAAGAAGTGCTGATGCTACCAGTTGCTCGGGGAGATATTCTGCCTTTTTCTCGGTACTTCCTATATCTCCCAAGATCTAGCAGTCGTTCGTGTCGCATCATCTTCATGTTCGTCTATTGATCTAGTTTTTTTTGCAAGGCAACATTCATTTCATCATCATCGTTCGTCTCGGAGTGACGGAAAAAGTGAGATGGACAAAATCTACGTGGCTTTGGTAAACCAAGTACTACTATTTAAAGTTCAAATCTTGGAGTGACCGTTGCCCCTTTTATCGCCGCAGTACTATAAACGAACAATTCAGAGAGAGACAACGTTGAGACACAATCGACTCTGCGTGGTGGGGATGACAGACACGTCTCCTGCATGTTCATACGCATGTCCTCAACATCATTCATTCATCTATCAATCAAAAGAACGACACATCATCAACCATCCCTCTATCCATCACCAGGATCTCACAGTTCGAGCGGTTCGATTCCGTGATTTTTTCCCGGAATTGTTGGTCGAGAGCGAATTCACTAGTTGCTGTGCATATTGCCCGATGGTTCAAAACGAACTCTACAGCTCCCTTTCAAGGCCTTTTTCTTTGCTGATGATTGCTCTAGTTCTCGGCACCATCAGCCGTCAAGTGGTCGGCTTTCATGCAACAACTGCTTCTCGCTTTTCGATGCAACTCGGTTCACGCAATTTGATCACGCAACTTGTTTCGCCCAGGCGGATCAGTACAAACCATAATCATGGATTGTTGAGCACTGCAGCCGATCTGACTGACGAGCAAAAGGTGGAGATTGAAGGCAAGATCAAAGCAAAGGGTGACGAAATTCGAGTGTTGAAGGAAGAAGGAGCCGAAAAAGATGCTGTAGCTCCTTTGGTACAAGAGCTTCTTGCTCTGAAGGCTCAATTAGATCCTTCCATTTTGGAAACCAAGAAGAAAAAGAAGCCACAACAACAACAACAACCACCTAAAAAGAAGCAGAAACAACAGCAGCAAAGCAATGATGACGCCGAATCGGACTTTATTACAGCTCGGGAAGTTGACTATTCCAAGTGGTACAACGATGTGATCCGTGTGACAGGTCTAGCCGAAACTTCTCCAGTCAGAGGATGCATGGTTATCAAGCCGTGGGGCATGTCCTTGTGGGATAAGATTCGAACCGAACTCGATACGAAGATCCAAGAGCACGGCGCTGAAAATGCATACTTTCCTTTGCTGATTCCTAAATCCTTTTTGTCCAAGGAAGCTGAGCATGTGGACGGCTTTGCCAAGGAATGCGCAGTAGTAACACACCATCGATTGACGGCTGGAGAAGGCGGCTTGATCGCCGACCCTGAGGCCGAACTTGAAGATCCTCTGATTATCCGGCCTACATCTGAAACCATGATTTGGTACATGTTCCGCAAGTGGATCAATAGTCACAGGTACGCAGTTGTATCTTCAAGCCATTTCGATTGCCGCTGCTAACTGATTCGTTTAAACACAGAGATTTGCCCTTGAAGGTTAACCAATGGGCCAATGTTATGCGCTGGGAAATGAGAACTCGACCATTCCTTCGCACCTCAGAATTTCTTTGGCAAGAAGGCCACACCGCTCACGCTAATAGAGAAGGAGCATTCGAGGATGCCAAGACAATGATGGAGAATTATGCAGACCTTTGCGAGAGTCTGCTCGCCATGCCAGTGGTACAAGGAGTCAAGAGTCCTTCTGAACGGTTTGCTGGTGCAGAAGAGACATTCACGATCGAGGCGCTCATGCAAAATGGATGGGCATTGCAGAGTGGTACCTCTCATTTTCTTGGGCAGTCTTTTGGAAAGGCGTTTGATGTCAAGTTCCAGGACGCAGACGGTCTAGAAAAAGACGTCTGGGGTACCTCTTGGGGTGTTTCTACTCGTCTTGTGGGAGCTCTTATCATGACGCATTCTGATGACAATGGACTTGTTCTCCCTCCACCAGTTGCCCCTGTCCAAGTTGTCATTGTCCCAATCCCACCAAAGAAGAATGACGAAGAAGGAAAGATTGCGATGAACAAAGCGTTGGATGATTTGGTGGATAAATTGAAGGCCCTCAATATTCGTGTCAAGGTTGATGATCGTGACTATGTCCGCAATGGAGCCAAGTACTTTGAGTGGGAACGCAAGGGGGTGCCACTTCGTATCGAACTTGGTCCGCGAGATCTGAAGAAGAACGTTTGCATTTTCAAGTACCGCGCGGGAGAAGGATTGGAAGATAAGGTATCAATTAATTTGGATTCTGCAGCCAATGCGGCTTCGGAAGGTCTAAAGGTGATGCACCAAAAGTTGTTTGATGCCGCCAAAGCAAGGCTTGCCGATGGCATAACCCAAGATGTGACATACGCCGAGATGAAGGCCGCTCTTGAGAATGATGAAGCCTCGTCATATCATGGTAGTGGTTTATACTTGGTGCCATGGAAATGCAACGCTGAAAATGAAGACAAAATTAGTTCAGAATGCAAGGCAACGATACGATGCTACCCTCTAGAAGCCAACGAAGCTGGATTGTTCAAAGGAAAGAAGTGCTTTTATAGTGGCGAGGATGCTACACACATGGCTCTATTTGGAAGAGCCTTTTAAGCTTGCCGACCTTAAACCAATCAATATTCGTTTTATTAGAGGAAGTAGCATTGATTACTGAGAGTATTCGTCTGTACTTGTGCTCAGTTTTGCGTACAGCTCTCTACTTTTTACTATTATCAGGCGCGGCGACCAGGCATCTAGTGACAACTGTATACAATCGATAACAGCAGGTAAAGCTCTATTCCCGTTGATATCAATTGCCACAATGGTCGGGCGATGGGCTTTGACATCAAAGTCTGCAAAGACATCGGCCCGGAGAAAGTCACGATCCGGGTATCGCTGCTTTGCAACAGATATCGACTCTTCCGACTTGTCGATCCCCAGCCTTGATCTACATCTTACACTGTCCACAAGAATTCCGAAGTCACATCCGATTTCCATAAAATCATCTTCTTCTAGGGTGTGAACGATTGCATTCCTCCTGTAGTCATTTGTTTCAGATGCCACAATTATGATGTTCTTGTGATGCTCCAGCACTGGCATGAGATTTTTTCTTCGAACTCTGTAGGTCGATCCCTTCGGATATTGGACTAGGACTCTATCATCTTCCCCACAGTCGGATACTACCCGAGCTCGTTCAGACAGTTGTGGGACTTTGTTTTTCCCTTTGCTGAGAAAAACCCATGCCAATGTTGCGGGGTCCAAACTATGCCCTGGAAAAAAATGAGCTTCAATGTTTTCAAAACACAGGTACTGATAAGATTCTGCCTCTGATGCAGTCGGCTGAGGTAGCCGAGTAGAGCCTTTTTCAAGGGCGGGCACTGACATGTTCGATGAGTGATACCGATAAGACAGTTTCCATTGCTTGCTCCCACAAATGAGTTCGTCATGTTGTTGTTGCTTGAACAGTCACTCGTTGCGAGTTTACGAAACCCTGTGTCATTTCGATATCTGGAAAAAATCAGTATTGAGTTGGGGGTGTGGGGGGTTGCACCCAACCAAATGGGGGTTTGAGGCTTGCCCCAAAGCAAAGGTACCAAAAACACGTGCAGTAAAGGGGGAAATGGGGATACAGTAAGGGATACCTATTATTGACCCCATCCCCAATAGCGGTGCATTTTGAACCTTATGTCGCATTTATCGCAAATCTCTTGCGACTGAAGTTGCCTGTACCAGAGGATGTTGCTGCCCGAAAAGCGTTTCGTAGAATACCAACGTTCGGTTCAGGGCAGTGCGGAGCTGTGAAACCGTTCGAGGAATCACGACATCCTTCGAAGCATCGGTGAGTTGGGCCACATCATCGAGGGAAGGCGAGACGCTATTGCCATAGATGGTGTCGGCATGTCTGTTGGCCTGATCTTGTGCCTTGACGCCCACAGAGTTCAACGCACCCATGTTGAAAATGGTTAGTCCTAGGGACAAGTCGCCATCTGTCGGGGTTGAATAGGACACAGTTTGAACCTTCTGGGCCATGGCAGTAGTCACAGGGAATTCAGCTTTGAGACGTCGTGCGACCAGAGATTCTCGAATGGCACGCTCTAGGATTAGACGCTGTGGTTGGCCCTTGGAATGGTTTGCCAGCTTCTCATGGACTTCTGGCAAGTCGTCTTCGCTGGCTACCTGCGCGAGGCGGAGCAAGGTGTCTAAGTCATTGAGATAATAACTCGAAGGCTTCTTGCGAGCAGTCTTCTCCTGTCGGGCAGCTGCTGCTTCCAGCCTGGTGAGGTGCTGTTCTTGTGTGAGACTAGCGAAACCTTGATGGGCGATTTGCCCCAACGCCAGCATGGCGCCAGGCGCAAGACCGGGGAGATCATAATGGAGATGTTCCAAACGATAGTCCAAGAAAAGGTCTTGCCCTTCTTGCGTGGCGATGACCGGTGGTGTCAGCGGCGCAATGGCGGTGCGTGGTGGTTGACCCGCGGCTGGTCGTGTCAGGGCTAGTCGAATCCAATTCAACAAAGGATCGCAGTCTCCCATCATACCAGCAGCTTGCACAGCGCCGTAGATGGCTTGGTAGGCATCACGCGGCTTCATTCCTTGATGAAGGAACATCCTTGCTATGAAATTGGGAACCATGATGGCTTGACGGGAGTCTACAGGGCTTGTGTCGGCGGTGCCCGCCGGGTAGGGCCCTGCTAGCTGGAGATTTGGATCAGCGTTGAGTTCCTGGTCCAAGAGGCCATGATCGGGAACTTGTGTGTTGACATTGATCCGATTAAAGAGGTTGTCCGGGATCTCAACGGACGCGGGCGCCTGTCCGTTACGTCGGACATCGCCTAGAAAACCATGTCCGAGATTTGGGAACGGACGTTGTCGGACCAGAGCTTGGACATGCACAAATCGAGTGAGCCGATGCACAAGGCGAATAGTGCCCGGGTCATCAGCGTTCGCATTCGGGGCTCGCACATGCACCAGTATGCACACCGCATCTCGATTATTTCCAGCCTCGTAGAACAAGGTACGTAAGGCTTGTGGCGTGACACCTGCATCAACATCGATCTGTTGGTAGATGTCGGCCAAGACGCCTTGCCAGGTTTCTTTGGTGGGATCGTCGTAGTATTGCGCATACGTGGTGTGACCTATGGGGGCTCCAAGCATGTTGGCAGCCTGTTGTTGTGGTTGTTGTGGTTGTTGAGGCGCGGCTGGATTCTGCTGCTGCGGCTGTTGTGGCGGCACTCCACCGGCTTGTTGAGCGGGTAGTGCAGGCCCAGCGGCAGCTGCTCCAGCGGCGGGTTGCTGTTGCATGACGAGCTTGTTACAGCGCGACGGTTGCGTCGGCGACCGGAGCTGTGGTGAGCTTAAAAACTACTTGCAGCTATTTCTGCAATTGCAACAATTTATGTGTTGTTGTTGCAAATTGCTGTGACTGTTTCGTTCAGCACAACACCGCTCTGGCCGTACAGTTGCTACTGTGGCTACGAGTGTTCTGACAGGACCGAACACTCGAGCGTGGGCCAGACGGTTCTTTCACTGCCAAGCTGCGTTTGGCTTCCCGGCTACAGTTATTATGATATTGCAACTATCGTTTTGAACTCGCAACGTGTATGTACTGAATTTGGATCAAAGGCCAGACAGTACTAAGTAAGCCCTTCATGGATGCGTCTGTTCCTTTTATGTGGAGGACAAACAATCGTCCGAAAAGCTCAAACCTGCGTCTGTTCCTTTTATGTGGAGGACAAAACAATCGTCCGAAAAGTATGCAAGCCCACCTCATCAATTGTTGAGTGAAAACATCATAGAAAGATAAGCGACCTT
>JAAMXS010011414.1:0-12287 GCA_019693525.1 Cylindrotheca fusiformis | reverse complement strand
ATTTATTTCTATGAAAACGTTTAATTCTAAGCTGTGAGATATAAACTGACCAACAGTTTACTGGACGAGATCTTCTTCGGTATGTGGCATGTAGCATCTTGTCGTGAATTGCCAAAAGGCTTTGGCGACGTTTCGTTTCCTCGGCTCGACGCTCTGCTGGTCCTCCAGAAAGGAGGATTCCGATTGAACCGTACTATCGTAGGATTCGTACGTTTCGAGTGATGCCTCCGAATCGATGGTATCCATGGATGCGGATACGCAGGGTGGAGGAAACTTGGAGGGTCGTAGAATTCCAACAGGAGGAGTGCCACGTTGTGGTTCTGTCATAATGGCATCGGGTTGTACCTCATTGTCGGTGATGGATGTTTGTCTCTTATTATTAACAGAGCGCTCCTGTAGTTCATCGTCGTCTTGAATCTTGTAGCTGAAGGAAGGTTCCGTGTCAAAGACGAGCGACGGCCAACTGGTCGTTCCGACAACCGGTTTCTTGTCCGACCCAACCTTCTTGTTGGGAATCATTGACGCCATGCTGTTGCTGTCGCTGTTGTCTTGTGGAGCGAATGGCGATGCGTGCTGATAGTTGCCTTCATTATCGAGGACGAGTGCCGAAGGCCAAACCGATGAACCTCTTGATGAACGATCGTTCGAGACTTTGGGTTCCTTCTTGAACCTCTTCTTGTTCTTGTTGTTCTTGGAAAATCTGGAGATGACTTTCTTCATGGACACTCGCTCGTTGTCCTTGGCAACAGAAGACGAATCGTCGCCGTCCACGATCACTTGTGATGGCCACACCATGTTTTCGTTCTTTTTGTTTTTGAAATAGGAACAACAGATATACACACTTCTTGTGATTTGTGAGAAATTGGGAAACCTTCCGAAATTTGGAGACTGAGGTTTGGACGGTTACATAGACAGATTCCAACGGTTTGAACTCGCTTTCTTCCTAAATACAGTCCGGCCGGCGCTCTTGGCACACAATATTTTTCCGTTGTAGGATTCCGACCGACAGATAGAGATAGATAGACGTCACAGCAATTCTTGGATATCTTTTGCGGGCAAATCAACACCCTATTTCGAGAGAAAAGAGGAGAGGCCGCAAAAGGCCACAACAATCGAAGCCAGTGTATGAACATGAGTCAGAACTCCCATCATAAAAGGGGAAAATATGATTACTACAATCCGTTTCTAAAGGGTAGTACAGATACTGCTTGTTCCGGTGAACATGGGGACGACAACAACGATGAACGAAACTACTTCAATCCATTACTAGAAGCAGCAGTGGAAATATCACAGAAACCAGCCCGTCGGCTGCGAACGACGTCAGTTCACGCCAGTATCATCTCCGCCCCTCAAGTGGATACATCACCGGAATCATCATCACGCAACCGTAAACAAGGCCATAATAGTACCAGTACTGCCCGAAAGCAGCGGTCCACCACTGCATCCACCGCTGTCGGAAACAAACGAGGTTCCAACGGTACATCTTCCAAACCAAAAAGGACAAAGACAGCGTATTCCGCAAAAGCTAAAATGTCTAGCGCCAGCCATACAACTCAGCTGGAAAAAGATGATGAACCGCAGGTTGGAGATCGGGTCTATAGTCGATTCCACAATGGCGATTGGTATTGGGGAAAGGTTACCAACAAATTTGTCAAAAAGAGGAAGCTTCTATATTCGGTACGACATTATGAATTCCTTGCCCATTATCATGTTTCCAAGATGGGAAAAATCAATACCGTCCAAAGCATCCTCATTCTCGGTTTTCTTCTCTCTCTTCATGTTCCTCTCTCCAATAATTTGGTGTCAGATCCAGTACGACGATGGTGACTTCATAGAAGAATTTGACCCGACATGGGGACTCGCCACTGAACGACATTATAAATCGGCAATGATCGACAAGGGATCTTCCTCCTCTTGCTGTAGCTGCCACATCAATGAAGGAAGTGTCGATTTGGATTTGCCGAATGGTGGCAATACTAGTTATGAAAATCCTTGGGTGGTCCACCTTTTCTATGCTCGAAGGATGCGACGTCTGGGGCGTTTTCCAACCAAGGAAGATGGGAAGAAGTATTTGGATACGTTGAGACAAATACTCATGTCATTTGGAATCACAACCGAAGAAATGAACGCAATGAATGAGACGCAGGGGAGAGCTACCATAGAAAGAGCTCAATATGAAGCCAAGACGTATCCTACTGGTGGTGGTGGCGGCGGCCAATCCAAATGAGAAAACAAAAAACATGAATTCCGATTGGACGTGGAAAACAGAACTGAGAGCTTCATCGACGATATCGCTTAAGTCTGCCACAAGGCCTTTGAAACGATGACTCATGAATGGATGCATCTGACACCTAAACGTGAACAAAAACCGGAAAAGCTTTGTAAATATTCTGATTGCAATCTATAGAATTGGAGACACGAATTATGAGCAAGATGTCTGATCATACTTTCTTGTATTACTTGCGAGATGGACAAAAACCTATCTTTTACAACCCGTTGGCGTGTTTGCGAGTTTGCTCAGGAAGAGTCCCGGTAAGGAACTTAAAGACACCATTTGTGTTTCTTTTTTCCGGTTCCTTCATGTCCGGTGCAAAGCAGCTACCAAATGCACGGGAATAGATTTCCTGAGCCAGGCTGAGAGGACGGGAGTCATCATGGTTGCAATTCTTTGCCGATGCAAGTCGTGAGGCCCGCTTTTGCTCTTCCGTGGCTCTTCTTTGTTTGTTCCGTTCTATACCCGAGCGGCTCCTGTCCACAGCGGCATCTTTCGGCAAAGTATTTGGATTCTCAACGTCCATTGGCTCCATGGGAGGATTCACTCCATCTACCCCTTTTTGCTCCATTGGATCTCTACCATTATGCGTTTCGGTATTCTTGGAGCTAGCAGCGATGTCATTGTAGTCTGAAGACTGGCCTCTTTGCGAACTTGAATCGTAAGAAGATTCGTCGTCAACTGAGCGCGAGGACTCGTCAGAAAAAAGACTCGTGTTAGCAAGCGAAAGAGTTGGGTCAGGGTGCAACTCAAGTTCTTTGTCTTCTGATCGCTCAGGTTCGGACTTGCTGTTAGAACCTGTCAAATTGCTGTCTTTGAATGCTTGGATTTGATCCTGGGTGAGGTGGCTTGCATTGCTGAACTCTTCTAGCAAAGACAGATCATCTAAACACTCGCTTGCGCTGAAGTGAGGCGTTTCCGTGCAAGTAGAATACTCTGCCTTGGGCGGGAAAGCGTTGTCAAAAGCTGTCCATTCAGATTTATCACCTTGAACCTTTGAATCCATAACAATCTTTTGAAGTTCTTCGGAGCATTCACTAGCACTTGTTGCAAACACATGCGTGCTGTCCACATCTGTCTCGTTCATCTTTTCTTCTTCAAACAATTCTTCAGAGCTCTCACTTGCACTTGTAGCATAAGCGTCAGGCGTTTCCTCGCTTGAAACTTGCTCCGCTTTTGGTGCTTCCTCCGCAACCACTGTTTTCTCTTCAAAAAATGCGACAAGACCTTTGATCCCAAGTTTTTTGAATCCAGTCTCGACGATTTCTTCCACAGCTGGCTGCAGGCTTTCAGAGGTATCTTCATTGTGCTCGTGTACCGGCAGATCACCATTGCCAGCAGTCTCTGGCACGAGCAGATTCTCTTCCGATGTGTCAGTCTTCGAGCAGGCCTCAAAGTCTGCGCTCGTGTTATTCGAAAAAATCTTATCATCCATTGAAATGGTTGAACCATTAGGCTTTGTCAACCAAGCATATCTACTCATATTTTCTGGATAGCTCTCTGATTTTGTGTCCTCAGACAGATCCATTGAATTCTCTTCTATGATGCAGCTGAGGCCTGACGCAGTTTCAGATTTCCTGAAGGTGACCTCCTCTCCTATTGCAATGAATGATTTTTCGGCCGTTTCTTGTTGTGATCGATCCACAAAGACCTGCTTCAAGTCAAAGATAACTTGATGTCTCGGGTCGTTGTCTTCTGTCCAGCCGGCAGAATCAATGCCGTCAGCAAGGTGCAGAGAACTCTCTCCGGTACTCGTCGTGAGGTTCGTCGCACCGGATTCATTTGAATATCTACGAGAATGCTGGGATTTGGGGTTTTTCTTTTGTTGATGATTCTTTGGTGATGTATGGAACAAGCTAAACCTTCTCTTCCTCCGACCTGATGGTGTCGACGAGCTTGTCAACCCAGCGAGATCGGCATGATGCCCACCATCATCCATCATCCGGTTTTCATTGTTTTGCTGCTTGCGCGCCGGCTTCAGCCAATTATAGACTTTCATTGAGCCTGTGTTTTCCAATGTCTTTAAGACTGCTTGTGTAAATGTGCTTTCGTCCAAAAGGGACAGATGAAATAGTGGCGGCAAATACGTGGATTCCATCACATGGGTTTGCTCAGGTGTCGCTCGCCAAATTTTTCGCTAGACACGCTTGCGCGCTGAAAGACTCTATGTATGAGTTGTGTATTCGGCTTGTAGGCAGTGTGACGTATATATCATGCGCGTACATTCCCCATCCGCTCGCCAATCTTTCACCTTGACGCGGCAATCTTTCGCCCGAGAAGTTGAAGAACTTTACATAAGTAGTATCAATGATTATGAATAGTCTACATGTAGCTTCGCTCGCCAATCTTTGGCCTGTCGTACAATATGTGCGTTTCGAAGAACACTATATAAGGATGGTACATTTTCGGAAGTAGCGATTTTGATAGTGGTTTTTCTTCTATAAGGCACTTCGTAGCCTGCCACAACCACCCCGCAGATATAGCCAAATTACGTGTCTTTCATTTTATCCAAGTGACAGGCAAGTTTGTTTGGACTTGTTGATGACAACAGAGCAATGATGATCGAGAAACCTATGCCACTTGATCCCGCAGTGCTCCTCACTGAAACTCAGCACTTCCTTCTTGCTTGTCAATGACAGGATTTATAAGATTGCCGCAATGGCTTCTTTCTTTGTTGAGAAATCGTTTTATCCCTTGCTCTTGTTGTCTCTAGTATTATTTAAACTTTGATAACTTTACTGTGATGAGCTAGGATATAACCATGCTATTTCGAATTCTCCGTGATTGACCACGACTGTCAATCGTATCTTGCACATAGACCATTCGAGTTGGCAATCCAATCTCGAGTCTCTTGTTTCTCAGGCTATTCACACCCAAGCCTGTGCACTAGTACTACTTTCATCGAATCTCAAAGTCTTGATCTGCAGTCTTGGGTCGTCCGTGAAACATGCCACATCTTGGCAGACTTCTTGACCTTAATCTTCTCGGTCGAGCTGTGTAGAGCAGGATTCCTTGAATCGAAACGATGAAGGGTGATGAGACTATCCATCAAATGAACCAATTGTTGTCAAAATCTGTCCACTCGCACGCGAGAGCTTGAGAATTGTTGTCAACGAGCTCATGCGAAAGATTATGTGTACTCTTCATATTACTCTGCTCTGACAATTCTTCTGCGCGCTCAGTTGCAATTATTGAAATCGCATTCGGAATCCTCTCGCTTGCAAAGGGTTTTGCTTTGGACGAGCGTTTATCACGAGAGGCCTTTTGTGGTAGAGTCCATGTGTCACTCTGTTCCGACGAATCATCCGAGCTTTCACTTGCACTTGTAGCATACGCATCAGGCATTCCCTCGCTTGAAGTATGATTTGGGTTTGCCATTTCTTCAACAGTGACGGCTTTCTCTGCAGAGCATGTCTGAAGCTCTTTGGTCAATAGTGGTTCAAATCTAGTCTCGACGTTTTCTCTACCAACTGGCGCCTGGCTTTCAAAGTTAGCCTTGGTCTCAAACATGGTGCTCGGGTCTAACAATATAGCTCGGGCAACTTTTTTTTCAACACGTTGCTGTTGGCCTTGATCTTCAAAATATCCTGGAACCTGAAGGTCAACATCCCGTTGCTCGAAAAGACTCTCTTCCCTTAGGAGAGTCATCCAGTTGGTCTCCAAATCAGTGCTCGAGTCATCTGAATATGTCATATCATCAATCGAAATGGTGGGAGCAAGTTGCTTAGAAAATCCGATGCCGTTTGTAGCTTTGTCCTCAGATAAATCGATTGAATTCTCCTCTGCGATGAAGCTAAGGCCTGACTCAGTATCAGACTCTTTGGTTTCCGCTTCATTCTCCCATTCCGTGCCTCTTTCGTTGCCTATTTTTAGTTGCGGTTGATCCACGAAGACCTGGTTCAAGTCAAAGACAAGGTGATGTCTCGAGCCAGCGACCGAATTTGTCGCCAAGTCCGTTCTCAAGCCGTCCAAAAAAGTTGTACCACCAATCGAAACTGTCGGAGCAAATGGATCAAAATCTTCTTTGTATCCATTAACTTTTTCTGAATAGCATTCTGAAGCTATATCCTCAGATAAGTCGATTGAATCCTCCTCTAGGATGCAGCTAAGCCCTGACCCAGTATCAGATTCCATGATGGCTTTCGCTTCCTTCTCCGATTCTACAAATGTTTCATCGAGTTTTTCCTGCTGGGATGATCTATCAAGGAAGACCTGCTTTAAGTCAAATACTAGGTGATCTCTCGCGTTTGTATTGTCTTCTGCCCAGCCAGCAGGATCAACACACGTCATATCGAATGAGCTATCAGCGGAATAACATGAATTCTCGTCTGTACTCATTGTGAGGCTGATGGTCTCATCCGATTCATTTGACCGTGTACGACGATGTCGTGATTTCCTTTTCGGTTTTTGCTGAGTAGTAGTCTTTGTCGAGGGATGGAATAAGGTAAACCTTCTTTTCATCCCACCACCAGCCGATGTTGATGAACCGTTCAGCCCAGCAATATTGGCAAGGAGACCACCATCATCCTCCGTCAGCAGGACTTCGTCCTTTAGCTTCTTCATACGTCCCGACTTTCGCCATTTGTAGATTTTCATTTACCCCCTTCTGTACTTTCCCTAGTGTTGCCGAATATAAAAGTTGCAAGTGTACTTGTAATTGTTCTTCCAAAGGAAGGGGCATCTCACCCACCAAATAGTGGGCGAAAGTTGTGATCTCCTCAACTGTCTCATGAGTGTCACTCGCCAATCATTGGCTCGACACGCGTGCGCTTTAACAAATGGTTCTTGTTCTTGCCGTTGGCGATTCGGTTACATAGAGAGCTTCCCTTCCGTTGCGTTTTTACATAGAGTAGTCGGGAAACGAACCATTCGGGCGGCGTACTGACCAATGCCCAATCCTCTGTTTGCAATGGATCGTTGTCGGTTGAGGAAAAATTGCTCTATCTTCGTGACCAACTAGTTTTTTTATTAGGACTTGCTAATGACTACATGGCTACTACTAGTAGTACCATAATCGAGATTGTTTTTTTCTTTAGGCTCAGTATCCCACCAGATCCACAAGAACAGAAACGGATGCCAATGAGTAAACGATGATTCAATGTTTTGTGTTCCTGTGCCTAGAGACCATCCATTTTACTATATTTTATTTTGTTGGCTGCATCCCCTTCTACTAGCGCCAGTAGTGAGACTTCAAAATATCTCTTGTGATTTCGCGGGCTTTCCAATTCGTGGGCGTCCACAGGGAACCCAGCTCTGTTTTTGGGATCAAGTGATGATGAAATTGCATCTTTTTCTTCGTTTTATTCGTTTGAACAAATAACAATCCAGGAGAGACCTCCGTAATCTTCTCTTGCTGTAAATGTAACATCCACTGCTGTTCCTCTTCCACAGAACTAGCTCCTCGTCGTGACGCATATGTCTTTGCATCCAATGGTTCCGCATTGGTGAATAGTACAGCACAACCACCACCACCACCACCACCATCACTACTACTACCACCCCTTGAGGAGGACGAGGATTTTGAATCATTGCTGCTGCTGCTGCTGCTGCTACTACTACTTTCCCACCAAGATTGAAATTTGGATGGGAATTCTGTTTGAGGATTCATAAATTCCGAAACGATCGCCAATGTTCCATTACATTTCGAGGATAAGGTTTGGGACGCCAATTCAATGATACGACGCAATATTACATCACCAGAAGCACCACCACTGGAAAAGTATCCATGTTGTTTCGAAATGTTCCAATCATCATGAATAGGAACTGGTAAAAATGGTGGATTGGCAACAATGGTCGTCGCATTCTGTAATATATCTTCCCATGACAATGACATTTCTTTTGCATCATCATTCTCATCATCATTCTCATCATCATGGTCATAGAGGTGACCATTCTTTTTATACGGTTTTGTAATATCACCAAGTATTAACTTTGGTGGATTCAGACCATTCCATTCAAAATTCAATCTGGTAAATTCCAAGGCACGTGGATTGATATCAATCGATGTTACATGACAGCAGCATGGCAATGATGATGATGATGATGATAGTCTTGCTGCTGCCAAATGTAGGGCTTGAATTCCACTTCCAGATCCAATATCAACAATCTTTTCTTCTTCTCGAAATGTACTAGAAGAAGAAGAAGAAGCATCATTCAAATTGTTGTTGTAGTAATGGTCGACCAGTGCCAAGGAATCTGGTCCAATGTACATGACCGCTTGATCATTATCATTTTTTCCAATCGTACAAGTAGCAAGAACATTGGGATGCAAATCGGTTGCAACATAGAGTGTTTTTGTTGTTGTTGTCGTTGTCATTTGATGTTGTTGTATGTTCACTGGCATGATGTGACAATATGGGATTGCAAGATCCTCAGCATTGTCATCGTTGTTGCCTTCGTTTCCACTACTATTAGTAGGAACAACAATAATTCCTAAGGATATCATCAAGGATACAAATTCCGTTCCCAAATATTGGTAACAAAGATCCATGGGTACACAAACGGCCATTAAAAATAATTGAATGCAAGTAGTAATGGCACATGTTGGTAACGGTGGTACTTTGGATCCAGCCTGTAATGGTTTGATATATAAGGGTGCCGATGATGATTTGGCCATTTTGTTCCATTGCTTGTGCTTGTGTTCGCCTTCTTCTTTGGAAGAAAACAATACATTGGCAATGGAATTTGGTGTATACTGAATCTGAGTCTGTAATAATTCAATGAATCTTCTTCTCCGTTGTTGTTGTTGTTGCAAGTTCATTTGATGGCTCACTATCCGTTGAGAATTATGTTGATATTGTTGTTTGGATTCGGCCGCAATTCGTGTCGCTGCCGTTCGATCATTGGGATTGAATTTCAATAATAGGTCTTGATAGTAGGGTTGTGCAGCATCATGACCCAACAAAGATCGTATACGACGGGCTTGGGCATAATAAGAGGCTAATACTGCTTTAGCAGCAGCACTATTATTGCTTTCGATGACCGATCCATGACAACAACAACAACAGCAACAAATAATCAAGATTAAAAATAGGAAACAACGTATCATCACAGCAATATTACAACAAACGCCATTTCAATAGCTATACGAAAATGCCCACCGCAACGCTGATGTGTGAAAATGAAAAAAAGAACCTTTCACTAGATCATCGCATGGCTGGCGTACAGGGATGTCCCGCACGTGTCGTAGCGACACTTCAGCAGAGTGATGACAACAACAATTGATCCTCGAAAAAGTAGGTGTGTACGCATTTTTAATACGAGAGACTATATTCAACAACCATGGTCGCAATGCCAGTGGACTAGCTGCTATGCATGCATGCATGCATCCATCCATCCGCGGTTCGGGTATAGAGTCATTCACGTTGGACTTGGTTGGGCAAGAAACAACGTAGATATCCATCATATTACCAACTGTTTGTTTTGAACATCAGCCAGGCAGCCAAATTTGGACTACTATACTATACTATACTGTGGTACAATGACATTGAGACTATACAATATCATGAACGAGAAGACCTTCTTGAGAGCGGTGTTTTGGACAAAGAGAGAAAAGACAGAAGAGGAGGAAAGAGAGAGCCCACAATGTGCGACAAGACAAGAAGGTTATTGCTTGTTTTCGTGAAGGACTTGTGAGAAAAAAGAAGCATACCTGACTTGTGTGACAAGAGACACCGAAGACAGTGAAGGCAATCTCCCATGGAACTGTTCTATGACACAGCAGTACATGTGAGGAGAATTAAGAAACCATTTTCAAGAACCTCTCACAGTTTCGGAGATGATCTTTTATGACTGGACCTGGCCGATGGCAAGCTGAAGGGACGTTTTAAAACTAGTATGATGCTCGATGCCGGCCAAAGCAAGTCACATCATTCTATTTATTGAGGGACCTTAGGCTGCCAAGTTGTGTGAAAGAATATGGGCTGGATTTTTCTTATTTTCAAAATTGCAGCATATATGATATGATATGATGCTGGGAAATAAGAACCTTTTACTCAAGACCGGTCATCGTCGTATTTCCTCGTATATATCGTGGGAGGCTGGTGGGAGGGAGCGGGGGTACGCCCCAAGCCGAAGGTTCCGGTTCAAATACTAGCAGTCAAAAAAATACCACCCAAAGGATGGTGTCGAAGATATATGATGGCCTCAGTTCGTCAACTATTACTATTGTCTTTTTTTGAGAACATGATCAAGAGCAAAAATGTCCTTCTTGGGAGCGAAACAAGAAAAGGTTGCTTGGCGCCACTCGCTGCCATTCCTTTTAAGACACAGCGAGGGGGAATGGGAAACCAAAAAAAAAAACGGATGTCTGGAACTCCATTGTGACTTTGATGGCGAGCAAGAATTCTATGACTCAAAGTGTTAGCAGAATCCTTATAGACCAGAAACACAATCTCGTGAAGGATTCTGATGCACAACCAGGTTGACGAAGGAGAGAGACACAACTACTTTCCACAAGTTGACGAAGGAGAGACATAACTGCTTTCCACAAGTGAACGAACCACGCTTAATTCCCCCTCCCAGGGAACCTTCCAGTTACGAGCAGAACTGAAGGCACGAGTGGTCGCTTTATTGTTGTCTCTGAAAGAGAATCGAAGGAGTCTAGCACGACAAAGAGGAGATTCTGGAGGAGGAGGATCGCAGAATTCGAGGTAAATTGCATTGCATGAAGATTCTCCCAACTCATCATAGAAAAATATCGTTTCTCACTTATTGCTTCCTTTGCTCTAAACTTTCAAAAGAAAAAAGAGCAGAGGATGATGGGTCGAAAATGATGAATCGTTTTCGCAAAGATTAGAAATGTGCAATATAGCAGGGCTTTTGGTCTGCGACAAAGAAGCGAAGCTCCAAATGACCACCACTTTGACAGTCTTTTCGAAACCCATGGGTGACAAGCAAACCTATGACTTCCAAGCTCATGGTCAAAGACTCTTGGTATAGCGGACCAAAGAAGTCGAAGGGGCGTAAAGGGAACGGAGGGGTGTTTGCAACAAGGATGTTGGACAGTGACAGCGACAGTGACTTGTAGTAGTGCTACATCAGTAGCAGCTACAGGAATGTTTGTCCTCGAAATAGATGCGAATCCATCAGCCAGGGGAAGGTGAGACGAGCAAGGTTACTTTCACTGTGAGCCAGTCCCACTACTTTGTCCATTCTCTCCCAACTGCCTCCGCCAAGAAAGATTCAAACAACAAGAAGGCTTATTGACCTAATCAAGGTGTCTCTTCTTTTTGGTCTATACCCGTGGGAGTAGATTGGAGTAGATTGGGTCCTGGCTTTGCATCTTCGAAGCTCTGTTGCAACAGGACTCCCTCAGCAATAACTGACTAGTTGGATTACCCTCGAAACAAAGACACGAATCAATCATTCAATCGTGAAACCTGATTTGAAAAATGGTACCTTTCAAGATACTACATCTAAACTGTCCGTTTCCCCCGCGCATGTTCCAGTGGCTTCGACATGACCCATTCTTGTGAGTCACGCTGGCTTTTGTTTGGGTCACGCTTTGCTTGTAATTAAAGAGTTCAAGGTTTCTGTTTGGACCCACAAATTCACGCCGACAGAAAAAAAAAAAAAAACCAAAAAGCGAAGTGCTCTAAAACCATCAAAAGTGACCGAACGAAACATCCTCAAGGTGAAGAAGAAGTTTAGCATTGAAACTTTTTTGTTGATCGAATAAGAAATCATGAAGGATAGTAAATCTTCCAAGCCGGGTACTGAATCTCCTCCATTTGCAGTTGATTCTGGGATCGATTTTGGTGACAAGGATCAACAACCTTTGCCTGAACCCCAAGAAAACGCATACAACCATTTTTGGCAGCGACAGGCAAAAAGGATGGCTAGAATCCCCAGAATTTACCTAGGGGTTGCTACTGGTCTTGCCATTCTGCTCTCTATCATTGTAAGCTGAGATCGCTGTTATGTTGTGCATGACATGTGCAAGTGCTGACCTGTCGTTTTTTCATCTGCCACTTGAAACTAGGCATTCACGGTTGGAGGCTTTGAGGGTGGAGTA